>JAUYWV010116051.1:0-12122 GCA_032274565.1 Nematoplana nigrocapitula
GACTGGTGGGGTAGAGCGTAGGTGTACTATACTACTGCTGTCTTAAGATTGGTGAAAATGAGTTTACTCCTTCGACGGATATCAGTAAAATATAACTTCCGCAAAAATCTAAAATTTGGATTCCTCAAAAGTGGACTTCAAAGTGGTTACTTTTGGAGGCCAGGGGATGGACAGATGAAATTTTCTTTGACGCCATTCGATTCTTCTCAAAATTTTGCCTAAGTAGTAATGTGGTGAACGTTTATTTCTATCGACTAAAACTATTTTTTATTGTGGGTAAATAATAATAATCCTCTTGGTTGACTACCACTAAAAGCGAATAGTTGACCTTTCTGGTATTCTAGTCGTCTTTGATACAAACAAGAAATCAAAACCTCTTCCCTCTCTCGGGTTACATACTGAACTGTATATAGCACAACTAGTGTATGTCAAAATAGGGGTTGCTTGTTTGTTTCGACGACGCAAGATGGCAGTGGTCCAGTTCTATTGAGGTTGATCTTAAAAATCTGATTTCAACTGCAGGGAGACAGACGCTGGATAAGTATGGGAACAGGAAAGCAAAGAGAAACGAGAGCTGTATGATTATTTTTATTGTTTGTCAACAGGGCTACTGCCGCATAGATCAATCTCACAACAACAATAAGGGGTCAGCTGGGTTTGTCGGGCAGGGAACAAACAATAAACAGAAAAACAAAATAAATGTCATAACTGGAAGGAACGTCAAAACACGAAGCCCATAATTATCTAATTAAAATTAACAATAATAAAACATCAAAAACTGTCAACCCACTAAAATAGACTGAACATAAGGCATAAGCCTCGCCGTACTAACTAACGGGAACTGTATAAAAAACACGGTTCATTTAAACAAAGCCCCTGATGAGGCTAGGGATGACAGGGGTGATAATTTCTACATAGCTGCTGGAATACCTAATTACGAATTCTCACGGGAGATCTATTAGAGCCTTAATTAAATTGTTTTTCGACCTTTATATTTCTTAATTGCATTGTTTTATTTATTGTGTGTATAATCTGAGAATTAGGGGAAGTCACATATGGATTAGCACAAACTGGAAAAAATATGGGAGGAAAAGAAATTTTAACACACAAATGTTTGTAATAAATGAATAGTTGTCGCCATCTATAATTTGTACTATTTGAAAGGATAAAAAATCAATTGAATTTGTTATGGAGAACTCACATCAATATAAGATGATTTTAGATCTAAGAGAATAATACAGATGGTTGCGAGAAGGACTATAGCACCGCAGTTGGGCTGAAAAATTTGGGATCAATAACCAGTCCCCTCGCCAAGGGAAAATGAATTTGAACTTGTCAACTAATTTACATATATAAAAAGTTTGTTATATGCAGAAAAGATGTGTGCCAATACTCATTTTAATAATTTTGATTTTACAACCGCAACGTACTCACTCACATGGAGCTGAAAAAAAACTGGCCTTTATCCTTTGTGGGCGACCTAGTCCCAATGTTAAATGATTCCTTAGGTGGAAAACTAATTGAAAAAGGGGTATATCTACTTTTCTAATATCCTATCTGTCTATAGCTTATGGCCTTCTAGTAGCGGAAATCGCTGGCACTGTTCCGGCAATCGAAGCGTTGCGTGCAATGCTACAAATTCTACTTTGGATACATGGTAAATGAGTGGAACAATTTATTGCTAAACTATAAACATCTTTGCAAATAACCTGCATCAGATTTTGTACATGCAGATACTAAATATGCATTACTGTTTATTATCCGAACAGTGTCAGCTAGCAAGTATCAGACACGAGCGTTGTCCTACTACAAGAAGTATTAACAGAGCTAAGAGTCATCAGAGATACCAGAAAAGCCATCGAATTTATATGGGCCAAAGACGCTGGAGAAGCCCTGTCAGCAGTAAACCATCACGGAGCCCCTATCTCTTTCAACTCAGCTAAAGCGATGAATAAAAGCAAAGTTAATGCCGAATGGTTCAACAAACTGAATAAGAATAATTCCCAATATATGCAAAACGCTGGGCCAGGGCAGAGACCATTGTCTCCTGGCACAATTACGCTGTGGGCACTTCAGGTGGATTGGGAAATTTAGATCCACTGTGGGTCTATTGCATGATAACAGATACAGATGGTGTCACAGTGAGGAGGAAACAATCAAGTACCTTTTTGAAGAATGCAACGACAGAAGAGCAGTGCGGGAATGAAGAAAAGTTTATATGGGTACCAAGCCATGGTGGAGTGGAAGGGAATGAAACATCTGACATACTGGCAGATGAAGCAGTTCAAAGCAATCCAAACAACATCGGCTGGTCCTATACGATGTAGCAAAGGCAAGAAAAAAGAGCATGGAGGAAAGTTGAAGAATGGACACGAAGTGAAAAGGAGTAAAAGAAGAAAATGAAAGTCTCTTCAAGAAGGAGAAGGGACTGAGTTTCAAAATATTTAGAATGGGGCACTCACTGGAACTCGGAGTCTACAGAAAAAGAATCGGACTGGAGCAAGGTGGTCTATGCCGCAGATGTTGAGACGAAGAGGCTGACACCACCAAATAGCAACAGCAAAACGTAAAAAAAATTAATGTAGAGGAAAATGTGTAGGTATGTCGGTGCGTCATTGCATCAGAAAGGTGGTGGTCTGCTTGACTATATTGATTGAAAAAACGTATCTCTGAATTAGCCCAAGTGCTCTTCAGCATAAACCACTCTTACCTTGTGAACGCACTATACTGTAGTTTTAATTCCCGAATTTGAATAGGAACCCCACTGCTGATCACCAACCTCGACTACGATCACTGAGAAAACCAAAACCTGTATTGTAATCTGCCAAACGGCCATTCTCATCTCAAACATTTATTTTTCTATTCCATATTGTTTCTAATAAAAAGTGCAATGCTCCATGCAAATGGAGGCACCAATTGAAAATGCACCATTATTGTAATTTCTCTCTCTCTCTCTTCGGTCCACTCGATAACGAGGATGGGATCCTTGTTTCTGATTCATCTTGGGTTTTGTCTGTTGTGGGCCCGCAGGTGACTACTGTGCAGACCGAGTTGGGAGCGCAGTTTCCGCGGACACCGGGGACATTGGATGGTGGGTGGTTTCTCGCTGATTGTTATTTTAGTTCCATTCCGAGCTACATAGTACACGTGTCTCAAATTTTTGATAAATGCTGCAACACCTGCTTGATTGTCTGATATTATCAACTACTATAGACAGGAATCAGCTGAAATTGTTTTTGGATAATCTCTAATCTGCAGCGACCAGCGTCTGTGATTGACTGATATCATTGATACCTGTTATTGATATGCGATCTGTAATAAAAAAATGGTGACAGAATTCAATTTGTACATTTATTGCAAGTGATATTTGTGAGATAGCGGACGCGTTTAATACGACACATGTTTTAATTCCCTTCAAATCATTCAGAACACGATCAATGTCACGCGAGTTTGGCCCGTACAGTATTCCGCAGCCACGTATTAAGCCTATTCAACGTGCTGAAGGAGTGTTTTGTCTTTGAAGTGCGGATCCAATAGGCATCGTGTCCAAAACTGTTCTTAAAATATCTTTTGACACGGAACCGAAAATGTTAATGACGGTTTTAGGTCTCCAATGGTCTGCAATTTCTTGTCACCCTAATTGGAGTCAGTGCTGTGACTTGCGTACCGAGGGCATATTCGGACAAATGATTTATGTATTTAAAAAACAAAACAATGACCCTGATTTTGGCTACGCCACTGTGAGTCATACTGAGCTAATTATAGACGCTGGAAATCAGGAGTGGCAAAGGCATATTTGAGTAGGAACGTACATAAACCAGTAAAAACGGATAAAAATCCGGCAGGAATCTCAAATGATGAGAAGTCCCCACCATGCATGCAGTCGCTTGTGTGAGGAACAAACCTGTCCCTCCTTATGCGAACGAATTAACCTCATCCCACAGCTAGGAAAGCGAGATTAAGACTACGAGGAGGAGGAAGAGGTCACGGAGGGATTGATGAAGCACGAGAGGCGGGAAGGAGCAAATCAGGTTGGTCCTCTGCCACGCCCCGAGGGTCCTTGTTGTCGCGGGTCAGTTAAGCGCTCCAATTTGCCTATACTACGTACCAATTTGGTTCACTTAGATCTGTAGTCTACTTTCCAACGAACTCGTCCCCTCCCACTGCAAACAAACAGCAGAATACATAAACTCCTCAGCAGTGCCCTTGAGCACTGGACAGCTAGTGAAAGTGATGAGCAGCTTACACTTAGAGTGATGGGAGAGGAGTAGGCGATGGGGAGGTTTCCAAGGTGATCGATGTGTTGGTGTGCGGTGCGCTAGTGCTCAACTGCTACTCAACTCGTTAGATCGGGGAAAGGGAAGGCAAGGCGAGAGGGAAATGAACGTCGGTCGGATTTGGTTCGGATCAAGTGTGACAGACTCCCTCCCCTATTTCTCAGATTTCGTGGCGGGAGGGGCGATGCTTTATAGGTAGAGGGGGGGGCAAAGAAGGAAGTGGTCGAGGAGGACAGTCAACAAGATCCACTCAGACTTCTGCGAGTTCTTCCTGCTCGGTTTGTTCGAACTCACTCCCACGCCGGAGTGAACAAACCGAACCAATCTGATCTCTAGTTGGGCATCAAGGTATCGGCACTGGTGCGTGTTCTTCTCAATTATACGACCGGAGAACTAAGAGAACTAAGCGAGGTGGCGTTGGTGGTGGTGTGACGTCCGGGGGTCGAGTAGAAAGAATACGTAGAGGAGAGTCTCCCACCCTCCCTCTCCCTTCCCACTTACTCAACATCTCTCTCGTCTTCTGGAGAAGTGTCGAATCCGTAGTAGTAAAGAAGGACTCCTCTCAGATCGAATAGCTCCTGCTAGCAGCTAGCAATTCCAACGCTCTACTCTCGACATTGCTTTCTTCCTTTTCATTAGTCTCGTTGGATTCCTGCTCGCAGGATGCCTCTCGTCATCGCCCTCTCACCCCCCCTTGTCAACAACTGTCCATTGTCAGCAGCGAAACGGTGGGTGGGGGTGGGGGGTTGATGAAAAGCGAGATGAAAACAACAAGCCCCCCACCCGTATCACACTTCAAGGAAGAAAAGTAGTCATTATCCGTAGACATATTTCGTCGTCGGTGTTTCCTTGAATATATTGTTGGGAAATCCCCCGTCCACCTCCACCTCCTCCTTGCTCCTCCTTGTCCTTATTGTTCTCGTCGTTCTTCAAACGCAAAACGAGAGAAAGATTTCTCCCCGCAAGCTTGCCCGTTTGTTTGTTGGTTGGTTGGTGGATTCGTCTCCCTGTAAGATTTCGCTGAATCTACGACGACTCCCATTCTGCCTCCCTCTCTCTCCGCTCTGTCCTCAGAAAGAAGAGCCAGTTGATAGTCTTATCCGTCACCTCCTCACTCACTCCTCGCTCTCCCCCTCGTGCTCTTGCACTAGACGACGCCCGATTCGTTTCTGTAAGTACACCAACGACCCAGTGGTTGGAGTGAGTGTAGAGTAGTGACTGACTGACTTGGGAATCCCATGTCGGCCTAGCCGCCTTCTCAACTGACATTCGCCCAGCGTTCAGCCGCATCCAGGCAATACCCCCCGCTTTCTTCTCCCGTCGCTGTCTGTCTGACAGAGTCTATGGCTTAGCGCTGCTCTGAATAATGATCAAGGCGACGACATCGTCGTCGGTCTACTAGTCCAGATCAGGAAGAGCCCTAATTCGATTAACGCGTGTCTTGTCAAGCGCGTCTCCTGTACCGCGCAAGACTACTCTCTCTCTCTCGCTCGCTCTCCCGTGTTGTTAGCGGTCGGTCTACACTCTTCGGTGTTCTTGTTGCTTCGCCTGATTTGCTAAAAGGCTGGTGCTGCTTCTGGTTCTCTTCGTCAGGCCTCGTCAACGTTTTTTATTCTCCACACACAGAGAGAGAATTTCCATTAAAAAATAGCACGAAAAAAGCACGCACGCGGGTTGAGGCGAAATCGAAACGGAAACCAGCTTTTAAAACGGCTCGCCATTCTCAGCGTCCCACCCAATTTGTTTACATGTGACATACAGCCAAACACCAGCGTCACACGGTCGATTTGCGCCACGCCGTCCATCTATATATGGCCCAATCGCACCAGGCGACCACCGACAGTGACCTTGAGGTGCTGAAAATCCCCATTATCGGCAGTCGGGGAGCCGGTAAGACCACCCTGGTCGAACAGTTCGTCCGTTGCGAATCGGTCGATAATCCGACGCCCACCTGCCGGCCCCATTACTACTACCCGGTCGTCCTCTTCAACGACCACCTCTACAACCTCCGATTGGTCGATTGTCCAGTATTGGACTACTTCCCCACCTCGTCCATCCAAGAATGGACCGACTTCCGCGGCTATTCACTGCGAACCGCCGCTGCTTTCATCCTCGTCTTTGATTCGGCCTCCGATGAGTCTTTCCAATATGTGCGCTCAATACGGGAACAGATCGTCGAGCACTGTCCCGAAGTCCCGCTGGTGGTCGTGGCCAACAAGTTGGACCTGGTCCATCAACACCCCCACAACCATCACCACCATTCGCAACCCAACGGCAAGGGCAATGGGGGCAGCGGCATCGGTGGCGTCGGGGGAATCGGCGCAGGTGGCATCGGCGGTGGCGGCGTCGGAGGCGGGGGTCAGAACTCCAAGCGGGATGTGGCCAATCTGGTGAAGAAACAATGGAAGGGCACCACCTTTGTGGAGTGCTCGGCCAAGTACAACTGGCACGTTGTGACAGTGTTCAAGGAGCTGATGAAGGTAATTGATAATCGCGATTCCGGACATAAACCTACGGCGGCCAGGGCCGTACAAGACGCCTTTCGGCGCAACAGGTGCTCTATTATGTAATAGTTTTATCTGCATCATGTACATATGCACACAAATATTCCACTACTCTATTTCTCCCTTCCCAAATTCAGGAAGCAGGTGCGTGTGTGATACACAGTTTTTCTTTAAAGTAAAAAATGACCTGAGATTGCCGCGCTCTCTGTGAACCTCTCCTGAAACTGCCAGGTTCATTGAAAAGTAGGACTTCCCCTCAGAGCGACCTTGAATTGTGGCAGGGAGGCCGGTCAATAAACGCATAGACTATCAATCAACTAATAGAAGATACATGTTTGTGTGAAAATATTCAAACTTCTATATCACATATGTACGTTGGTAGTTCTTTCATAATTTCAATTTCAGAAAATAAAATCGTCCTGAGCGTCCTTCAACTTGCAGGGAACGCCAACCACGGCGAAATTTTGAAGGAGAGAGATTTAGGGGAAACCAACGTACACCCGTTGTAAACTTTTGAAGTCGTCATAAATCATTGCTCTGAAGTGTTTGTTTGTCAATTCCATTTTGTCTGAATTGTTATCAAATTTAAAAAAAATCAAATTCTAACCTCCTCCTCGAACTTATCGACTAATCTTGAAATTCTGAATAGGGAAGCGATGGGGGTTTGCAATTTTAAAAACAACTCCTTTCAGTTGTAACCAGACGATGTTCTAGTGATGTTTTAATTGAGTGAAGGGGCGGACGCATTCTTGTTGAAGACGTTTTCCAGCCGGATCGGAAAATTAAATTTTAGCTTGAAAACTTCAGAAGAGAAATTCAACACTAAAAACAATCCAGCGACGTACAGGGTATCATTATTTTGATGATTTGTAAATTGAAACTTAAGAAAACTGAATATCTGCCTCTGACCGTAGTCAATTACTTTTGAATTAACCTGGCAACTACTAACAGTATTTCCGGTTCAAATTCGACCTTAAGTCATATATGACAAGGTCAACATTTTAATTAAACAGTAAACAAGTATAATCCGTTCGTAAACATGACCTATATAAACACACATGACATGAGTCAGTTATGCAGTCATATCTTTTTCTTTTCCATATGTGACGCTTCAACCAATTCCTGCATTCTAAAACCCGCAATGGTCAGGTCTCGTTCATGTGGAATATTTTTACTGTGCCAGTTCAGACCTCATTGCCTCCAAAGTTGATTTCACTTTATATTTAAACGCAGAACACGCTTCTTTGACGGTATTTAAAAAAGTACTGTACTTCCGAAGTCTTCTGACAGAGAATTGGAAGTAACGGTGCGGATGGATGTATCGTGTACAGGTGCTGAATCGAGAAGAGAATTATAACTGAATTTTGTCCCCAATATTGAGACAAGTTTGTGATGGAATTCTGATCTTTCTTGACACGATCGTAACATTCGTAGTGAAGCAGTCCTCTAATTCGAGATATAGCCATTATTTAGTTACAATTCTTGCTTCCATTTTTGAAACAGCGCTCACCGGTTTTAGAACGACAATTGATTCTCAATGCATAGATGATGCCGAAATTAGTTTCATCGGCATAAATCAACTACTGAGCATACTGGTAGCGTGCTTCCTTATTGACGTCAGTGTTCCTTTCCACAGGCATAGCAGCACAGCAGTACATAACTTGCCGTCAACACTTGACGCTAATGTCTAGTCACATACAGTAATATCAAAGGGACTGCGCAAATGGCTATTCAATGCATTTATTATTATAATGGTAGGTTCCAGAGTACTTCTTCATTTCCAATGGAACCTTCTTATTAATATATTCGGATCTGCAACGCCTCATATGCCTCACGAAATTAATCGTTTTTCGCATGAGCGTTGCAGTAATAGCTGACGATCTTCATGCGAAGTTGTTTACACCATGTAGTAGATAGAACACGAGAAAAATACACACGTATATATATGATCGAATAATTTAACTGGCTAGTTCAAATTTCCTGTTGTCGTATTTTGATTGGTTGGATGGAGTGCAGAACTATTTCATAGCTGATTCGTAGTTCATTTACTGCATGTTCGAATTTGAACTGGAAATACTAATATTTTCGGCATCATTGAATAACCTTTCCCAAAAACAAATTCTGTCCACGCGTCTCACCGCAACTCAATGAATGGGCTACCAGTACCGTACTATTTTAACTTTTGTATTCTTGAGAAAGCAGAGGTTTCCCCATCTGACGCACACATCTCCCTCCTATAGTTCTCTTTCAGTGGCCTTGTGCAACTATATAACCTTCCATCTATTTGAAACTTTTCAAAACAATTTCAGTAGTACGTATGTTACATAGTTTGACACAGCTTTCTCCCTCCCCCACCCAAACTCTCCTTTTTGTACTCACCGCTTATTTTCATACACACGGATTTTTGTTGTTATAATTTCTGTTTTTGCTGTTATTGTTGTCTTTGGATATGAGTGTGTTTAGCTAAACAGAGCGACATGACTGGTTGGGAAGCCTATAGATGACACGTAAGCAGAAATCTAAGATATAGTTCATTCTGTATAGGTTGTTCAAGAACTCAGTCGACCAAATAGTATGTTTATAGGAGAACATTCTTTCCAATAACACAAACAGAGTTATAAAGTTTTTTAAAACAATAACATCATTTACGTCCAATGATATGTCGAAGTTTGTTGTAATCTTCCTTACATTAACTGCTTGCACCGAGAGAGAGAGAGAGAGAGAGAGATTTATTAGAAAAGCATTAATTAGAAAAGCAAATAGAAAAGGCAGGTGCGTATCCCTATTCTATGGGTACAACATTAGCTATGCAGTAATAAATAACCGATTGGACACTATAGGGGAGGATCTGACAGTAATATACAGTTGATTATGCAATATATTCAGTGGCTTCAAATCTGGCAACAGATTGTCCAAACCAGGTGTCTTAAACATAACCAGGAAAATTAGTGTCATTCGTAGAACAATAATAGCGGCACAAATTGTCGTTTACCATTTCAAATGCCAGTACATGACGGGATATACAGGGTGCCCATAAAAAATCGATACAATTTCTATTCAAAATCGTTATGTATTTGCAATACATTGTATATTACTGCATTGCATATCTATAACGCATATTCAAAATGTCCACCTTCCATTTGAATACATAGTCTCAAACGCCTGATCCACGAGATAGTGGCTCTCCGTATAAAGTCCAAGGGGATGTCATCCCAACAATCAATAAGACTTTCCTTTAGCTGCTGGACATCAGTGATTTCTTGGCGTTTTGTTGACAGGTCGACGAGGTGTATGCCCCAAAGAAAAAAATCTAAACCATTAAGGTCGTGACTTTTGGATGGCCATTCCTCAGGTAATATCAAATCAAGCGTATTAGTCTTCAACCATTAAATGGTTGCATTTGCAGTATGCGCCTTTGCGCCGTCTTGTTGCCACGTCCATGGTCTGTCTACCATTCATCATTGTGCTTATATCGTTGAACATTAGAGGACACATTTCTTCCCTGTATACTATCTGGTTGACAGTCTTTTTTTCCTCCGATGAATAGGAATGTCTTCTTGTCCACGTGCTGTTCCTTCCATAAATCTCAGTTCTGACTTGCCATGATAAAAAACGGATGCATAGCACATTACTGAAGGTTTGTCGACCTGCATGAAAAGATCATCTGAAGGAATGTCCGTTTTCAGTATAACCGCAGTGTACGGTTGTTCTGGGAATTCAATGGGGCAGAAATACTGAAGTTCGCTTAGTCAGAAAACCAAACATTCTTCCACAATCCATTATCAGCAAAATGATTGATCAATGCCTGTGACTTTGCAACACGAGCTTCACGATGCCTAGTGTCAGCATATGACACTGTATTCGTCTGAAGCATTTGGGTGATGATTTCTTTAGAATATTGAAGACACTGCCCTTTGATATTCGTAATTGAGAAGCAAAGTATCTGAGACAAATGCCGCCTAGTTTTATCAGGAGGAGTGACTGCTAGGTTCACAACAGCTAGTTTAATTGGTGTCGTTGCAATAGCAGAAGTTGTTCCAGACCCGATTTTACGACGTTTTGCTACTGGCGATCATTCATTGCTCGTACTTCGGTACACACGTTCCATTTGTTGCTTACTTATGGCACCAAATAAATTCTGTAAAATTACTGAACATTTAGCTCTTCCCCATGCAGGCTGCTATATTGTTTAAATAAAAGAATAACTTGGCGTTGAAAGTCAGTAAATTGAGCCATTTCAATTTAAGGCTTATAATTGTGGCTGCAACATGGTACCAGCTTACCGGTTAATTTGTCGCTCATTCACAGCAATATTGAATTTTAAGCAACTCTCGCTCCCGATACAAGCATCAGCCGCAGGAAATGAGCTACAAATAACAAGCTAAGATAATTCAAATCTATTTGCTTACATCGAATTAGACAAATAGTAGACATAATGATTTTGGAATAGAAATTGTATCGATTTTTTATTGGCATCCCGTATAATCAATATTTCCACGGAATGATAGTTTGAATTTGAATTAATAAAATTAGCTACTAATTTGAAACATGCTTACTTAGATAATTAATAGTTGTCTAATTTGCAAGAAAAATTATTAATCGTAAAAACTTGCTGCTATGCTAATAAAAAGACGTATTAGAATAGGTCAATGTTACGAGTGACAAATATTAACGTGAAATTAATTCTAAGAAAGAAGGATAACCCCAAAAAGAACAGAAAATCAGTTGTAGTCTGAAAATAAACTGAAGACAAGATGAGTTAAATTAGGCTGACAAATTTTAAATTTTTTTTGACAAATAATCGGTTTAGAAAAACGTACTATTACCGAAGGTTCAAATTAGCAAATTGCTCTCATAAAAAACTCTCAAAATGGTGATCAGTTTTAATGCATTTGATGACGTGGAACTTAATAATTCTATTTTCATTCAACGTTTGACAATAAATTCTGGAGCTTTACAATAAAAGTATATTAGTGATTCAGAATCTAATATACTAAGATTGTGTTAGGAAATAATCCCAATTTGGCAAAATTACGCTGTGCATGAAACGGTGGGATCAAAGATCTGAATTTAACAAATCCCTCCAAGATGTTACCACTATAGTGATTCTGCTGAATCTGGTATGAATTATACAGGTACCCTTAGATTTCACGAAGCCGACGTACGTTGTGTGACATAAATATACGTGCCACAGAGAATGAAAGACTGTATAGTCAAGGTATAATAGTACTTTTTCCAACCATTAATATTATTTCGTATACTCAAATTCGTTTAGAATTTCTTCCCTCACCGATAATTAATAGTGAGAGAAATTTTCCACTCACTCAGTTTGAATGATATA
>JAUYWV010116073.1:0-12121 GCA_032274565.1 Nematoplana nigrocapitula
ATCTCCTCCTCCTCCTCTTCGCCGTCCGTGTTGTAGAGGGAGGAGCGACGTCGGCGTCTGTCCGACAGACGATGCTGGTGTCCGCCCCGGGAGGCGGATTTCCTCGATCGGTTCTGGCCGGAACCACCGGTACTTGCCGCCGCGCCCGACTGCTGACTGCGATGCCCAAGATCCATACACAACAGGTGGCTGGAGAGGATCCAGTAGGAAGTCTTCAGCCGGTGCCAATGGACACGCACTTCGGGCTTGTGCCCCCCGCGGGACAGCAGCACGGTTTCCACCTGAGCACCAAGTCACAAAGAAGCTCGTCCATTGATCAATACGAAAATTTAAACCGTTTGACATTGGGTAAACAATTTCTTTACGTCCCACATAGTATTATAGCTGCGTATGAACTCTACTACTCTTTAGTAGTATGGGTGTATAGAGCGGAATATATTTTATTATAGTATTTACGGGTAAGGCAATCTTCAGCCTTACTGTACGAACTCCAGCGCCAGCCAGAAGATTATCTTTCACTTTCTATTCATTTCTCTTTTCTGTGTCCTCTTTTTCTCTTCAATATATATTTTCTCTTTTTCATCATCCTCTATTTTTCTCTCTCTCCTCTTACTCCACTAATTTATTTTATTATTTTCTTCATTTTTAGCCTTTCTCTAGCTTCTCAATTATTCCATTGCTTCGACTCTTCCCTCTGCTTCCTCTCGTTATTCTTTTCTCTTTCTCTTAACTCTCTCCTCTATTTAGTCTCTACATTTTCTCCCCCACTCTTCCCTCTCATTTACTCTATTTATTTCCTTTCACTCTTTTCTTCATTTGTTTACTCTCTTCTCACTCTTTCTTCCCTCTTTCTCTAGCCCCCGGGAGGTCGGAGCGCTGACACGTCCCTTCGACCAGGAATTACATTATGCAATGCTGAAGTTTTCTCGTGTATTTTGTATTTCGTCGTTAACCATAATACAGAAAAACAAGGCCGCATGCGCATTTTGCTCAGTAACGTGTTATTATCAATATATTAAATATTGCTTATAGACACCATGATTATTTAATTAGTATTAAATAAATAATAACTTACATTACTACTTTGGGTAGTGTACATAAGTCTAAACCAAAATTTAACACATACATAAGCCGCAACAGCAACATTCAGACTCACTTTCCCCGTGTCCCCTACAACGATCCTGTCGAAGGCTTTGCTACAGAACACCGTGTCGCCAACTCGAATGGACCGACTCGGGTCCTCCTCCACCTCCACGCGAGCCATCCGATCTCTCGTGAAGCGGGAAGAGCGCGCCGAAGCACCAGCCCCTTCAGTGTTGGAAGAGGCGAACCAGGAGGAACGCGTCTCCTCCTCGTAGTCCGTATCCCAAGTACCTGGAATAGATCAGATATGCAGAGATGTGATGATAATCACCAAAGTTGACTACCGCGGAGAAACGTTCCTGTTCCCCCTCCTCACGAGGAATGGAGGGAGATATGACATAGAACGAAGCTCTGACTTACCACTTAGCTATAGTAGCATCTTTTGGAATTTGACCAGTTCATATGATTAGCTTATATCTGACCATGGGAGGCAAAAATCATATGAATAGCCTGCACGACATTAATTAATATTACCACACAAATGACATTCTTAAATCAAAAATGTGACAGGCAAACTTTTGCAGTTTGTGGCGAAACGAATCCATCGGAAGTATTGGCATCTTACAAAATAAAAAGGGGTATACGTAAAAAAATAAAAGAGAAAAGCAATGTAGGGGAGAGGGTAATTTCCACTCAAGAAATGGGATTGGTCAGTAAAAAGTGTAACTTTTACACTATACTGTACGCTCTGATCGTCAGTCACGTGCGCAGTTTTTCGGCACAAAAGTATTTAAAATTCGATTTGACCTAATAAAAGGTGAAGTGAATCGTAAAAATTAACAATAGTGTTGAACTATTGGTTAACAAGGGGTGTAAAGAGGAAACGAGGGCAGGCGGAGAATACTGATACCGAACCGGCAGAAGGTCCACCTACGGCCATCGGGTCTGGTAAAGGAGCAGAAGACTACTGGTTGCTTACTCGGAGTGGAGGAGACATCTGAACAAGTGGCCCATGATGTGAGCGGATCGTCGCTGACCATTCCCTCCATGTCATCCTCGTCCTCGTCATCATCCTCCTCATCGTCATCTTCCTCCTCCTCCTCTTCTGCTGACATCTCCAAGACACACCGGGGCCAGTGCCTGCCCTCCTCCTCCCCATCATCCGCCTCCTCGTCCGAATCGCTATCCGGCCCGTCCACCAACGCCGGCCACGAGTTGTTCGCCTCCGCGTCCAGGATCCGAGCCACGATCATCTCCGGACTGGGCACATCCGCAAGACTCCCGCCCAGATTGTGCACGGCGGAGAGCACCTTGGATCGGCTGAAGCCCATGGCCACGATTCGTTGGAGAATCTCCGGTAGGGGCGGCGGCGGTGGCGGCGGAGCGCCGTCCCCTGGTCGACGGCGTTGCTGGCCCCCCGCCGACGACGAATCCCCCTTGGCTTCCATCGAAAAAGGAAGCCGTTGGCTCTTCTCGCGGGTGGTCGCCTTCGCATCGCCTTTTTGGGGTCGATAACGTAAAGCACACCTTTTAGAACAGGACTTCCCAACGGGGTTCTCACAGCAGTATAAGGGGGTCCTTTGGCGTATGTCTTTGGCCTCTATATTGCAATAATTGTTCGCTGACGTCATCACGCTTTGTCTGTGACTTTTGTAACACTTACAGAATCAAAAAGCGACCAAACGCGACGCGACGTGACGAAAGTAAAGTTGGAAATATTTTACTCTTCCGCGGCGCCGCGCGACGAAAATCAATAACAGTTAATCAGGTGATTCTGATTGGTTGCACAAATAATGGGTGGTATGCACCAACAAATTCCAGGCTGGATTACAAGACTACACAATGCATCAACGCAACGTCGCGTCGCGTTTGGTGGGCACATGTCTTTATAGTCCTTTGCTCGGCCTACCGCAGGCCCATGGGTGAAGAAGGATAAAACATACAGGTTTCATTCTAATACCAGTTGACCAGTAATATACAAGTGTTGACATCTAACAAACGATATATCGCGGAATATCTTCCGCTGAGGATGTAGACGCCTTATCCATTAGGTCACGTCATTCTGAAACTGAAACAACTAAACCAATCTGAAATTCCTGAGTAAATCGACTTTCAAATAAGAGTGACGAACGTACATATACAGACAGCTTTTTAGAGAGATGCGAGGACGCATTTAACAACCAGCAACCTACCCAGGGCAACCGTCGAATCGGTGTCCGAATCTGAGAAGGCGGAACGCGCCGGTGGTGGGTCACCACCAGTCGTCTCGCTGGCCGCTTTGGCCCCGGTAGCCTCAGCATCACTAGCCGAAGTGTCGTCGTCGGAGGAGAGGTGTTCGGTGGGGATCTGCATGAGGGCGCTCATACCCAAATACTCTTCGAGGAAGTGGCACACACGCTAGTTTGGAGAAACATAACCGAAAATGATTGCAGATACAACGCAAAATATCGTAAATATCGCACAATCACTACTCATAGTAGTAAAGTTAGTAATATCAGAAAATGTATATATGCTCATCACTGGCGTAGATGTGCTTGTACTCCGGACCATTCTAATTTCAAGGTTACCCTCTCCCCATTGTTACTACAAATAAAAGAAGCTTTACACATCAAGTCTGTTAACCCTATATTTAATAAAGACAGCTTCACTTGGCAGGTTCATCAATTTACTGTAATATATTTTAATTATTTTACTGCATCAATTAACATTAGTAGTATAGTGCATATGAAGTGTATAGCCGGCGTCTCAGATGAATCAAAGACTGCTTAATAAGATCCACATAGAAGAAGCAGAATTTTTAGCAGCGGTGTACACGTCATAAAATTTCTCTACAGGATGGGCTAGTCTAAGCCCAAACACCGCAGGAACAGAAGAAAATAGCACACTTCCAAAGGACAACCAAAGTAGTATTCCAGAAATAGAATCTCCATTAATGAGAATCGATTGACTACCCTTTTAAAAAGGTAACAAAAACTTTAACAATTTACATATAAATCTCTTCGTATAGAATTTATCCGTGACCAACAGTATCGTCCTTTCTTAAACTTTTAACTTAATCGTTGCGTCCACAATTCAAGATTCATCGTAACTGTCAATATCTTAGCTGCGTAATCATCATCTAGTATTATGTCTTCTAGAAAAATCTACACCTCATGGCATCCACAATCTCCACAGCCTCCTGTCTAACATCAATTCCTTCAAACTCAAATAGGAATCCTGCGTTTGTTCTGCCAACATCCCTATTCTTGGCCTTACTCGAGGTCTTCGTCCTTCCACTGCTCCTTCTATTACACTGGTAAGGTATTCATTTCATCTGTTCATATGTCCAAGCTATGCTGTCTTCTTTCGTCGAATCAACGCGTCCTTCAGATTTATCTTTTCTCCAACTATGTGGAGTACCTCAACGTTGGTCGTCATTTGTCTAGCCAATTCATCTTCAATGTTCTTCTCCATATCCACATTTCAAGTGCTTGTCTTTAGTGTCCAAGATTCTGATCCATCACCAGAGTGCTTCATATAAGGCTCTTTATGCTCTTCTTCTTTGTGTCCATATTGAGAGATTCATTGTTTTCGTAGTGAAACTTTCTTTGTGCAACCTTCCATCCGAAGTCAAACATACCATAATCTCTTTGTGCGAAACTCCGGGTTTGAGCGGCGAAGGTTGGACAGCCAGTCTGAGCAGGCGCTGGATGGTGGAAACGAAAGCAGCATCCCTCCTCGGCCTGTGCTGCTGACCGTCAATTTGAGTTGTCGTCGAGCCTGAACCGCCCTCCTCGGCGAAGGAGGAGGTAGAGGACGCCTTCACCTCCTGCGCCTTGACGAGGAAGGGTCGCAGATGGGCGAGCCGGGAGCAGAGGGTGGTGGCCGCTCGCAGTTGGTAGGAGCGGAGAACCAGACTCAGGGATACTGCGCTGTCGCTAGGATCGCCCTCCTTACCCGTTGTGGGCGACTTGCCGGTTTTCTGGGCAACAGGAGTAGTCGGGGGCAGGGGGAAGTGGGCATCAGCATAAACAGGTACTAGTAGAGTAGTTGAGACATCAAAACCAGATGGAAAGCAAGTTCGGAGAATCTAGTCGCGGATCTAATTACTGTCAAGAGATCCTACAATAAGATGCAAAAAGAACTGCCACCCATCCACTTCCAAACTATTTAGTTTAGCAAGTACTACAAAAAATCGATTGTTCTGTCTACCACTTATCGCGTTGACGACCAATAAGCGATGACTTTGTAAACAGACTGGTTATTGATATTTTTCGAAGTCAGCGCTATATCTGCTAACTGCTGTAGTGGTAGCGCGGTGGACTCCCACGACTATGGCTAGTTAAGCAGGGAGATGCAATGTCAGACCACCCGGAGTGGTGTACCGACCACTAGTAAGACTTATAAAATAAATAAGTTTGAACGGCAGAAATGGTCTGACGATAGCCGGGGAAAATAATTACATTGCTAATTAGTAGTAATGAAATTTGATTGATCTGTCTATTAGAAACATCTTGATAAACTTTCCAACTACTTTAAGTAGTATCGTGAAATGTTAGATGTTTGTAGTTGACAGATGCGCTCATCCTAAGGAAAGAGCCCTGTAAAAAAGTCACCGCTATGACCGGTATAAGAATAAAGTTTCGCCTTGCCGTTTATTCGAACAGCCCCGGGGGTGACATTTCTTAATGCAGCTGTAAACTCATGCCTATTACTCTATAAAAGTTTCCTGTACGCAGCACCATCCGCTTACTTTCGATTTTGCATCGACTACCGGAGAGAAAAGGGACTGGACGATAAAGATTCCCCACAACGCAGCGTCGTCGTCTGAGAGTTTCTGCAGATTCCCAAACGGGAAGTCGTGTAGAACCGCCTAAACACCACAGACAAATATAAAATACCAAGAAGTAAAGTCACCAACGAAACGGGAAAGCTAGATCTGCTCCTACCCGGTCAGTCTGATTAATGGAGCACTTGAAAGCCGGCAATCGCTGGTGGTGTCTACCGCTGCCCCATTCATGCTTCTTGGCGGCGGCGTTCTTGTCCGGACCCGTAGATCGCGACGGATTGGAGGCGCCCAATGTGCGCACAATTAGGTGATGCTGGGAAGTCGACCTGGTTCGAACACGTTCGACCATGCACAATTCGTCCTGGAAGATCAAGTGCAGCGGGCGTGAGTATATAGCAACAACTGAGTTTTTTTTATTCACAACTTATATTCACTCGTTTGTGCAAGACGTTAAGCAATTCCTTTTATCAAAATATACAAACAAGTGAAACATGTAAAAGCACTCTTAAATTGATGGAATTGACAGAGGAACCGGAGTTGTCGATAGATTTCATCAAATCAGCTGAATGTGTTGTTGATGTACTATACATTAAATTAGAGTGCACAATCTACAGTATATAATTAAACACTGCGACTATTCTGGCTGGCATAGTGTCCAAATCCATCCCTCTCGCTAAAACATGGATACATTCCTTCAAGCTCACTCTTTCTCTTAATCTAAAAAACACTCTCAAGTCACGAGAATTTGGTCTCCTTCTCTAACTACTCGCTCGTTCTCCTTCTCTTCATCTTATCCCTTTCTTTCTTTCTCTCTCTTTTCCACTCCCTCCATCCCGACTCCCTCTCGCTCTTTGATCTCCCTCTGTCCTTCATTCAATTAACCTCTCGTTCTTTCTCCCCCACTTTACCTGTCACCCCTCTATCTCACTCTCCTTTTCCACCCTCCCTCTCTTTCCCTTCATCTTCCCTTTAGTTACCTCTTTTTTCAACCCCACTTTACCTGCCCCCTCTCTCCTTCTATCTTCTTCTTCTGCTCCGCTTACCCTCTCTTTTCATTCTCCCCCCCTTCCACTTTACCTGTCCCCCTCTCTCCCCTTCTTTTCCTCTCCTTCTCTACATCCCCCTTTTACTTACCCCTTTATTTTTTCTGCCCCACTTCCTGTCCCATCTATCTCCCTCTATCTACCTCTCCTGTTCCTCTTACCCTATCTTTACTTTATCGCCTACTTTACCTGTCCCTCTCTCCCTCTCCTCACTCTTTCCCACTTTCTTTTTTCACTATCTGAATCGTCTACCCGCTCAATCCCTAAGCTACTATTGTTTCATTTTATTATATCATTTAATCGACCATTCTCTCTCATACACTCCTGTCTCCTCCCTCGCTCCAACACATTCCCACTCACTGGCTATCCAGTTTTGCCATTCCCAATATTAAACAAACAACACAGACAAGAATAAAAATTGCAAAGTAAACAAATAAAATAAATATCAATGCATTTAATGTACACATGGGAAACGCCTACCTTCTTATTTCGCTTGTGTGTCTATAAAGTATAATATATGTATTTGTAAACTTTGCATGCAAAAAAAATTAAATCTAGATTCAAGTGCAGCATATACAAGTATATGTACAACAGGTTTCCATTTTTCGGAAAATGTATAAAGACATTTGCATTGCTACCAGCTCACCTTGGATGTCTTCGCCGAGCTCTGTCTGGCCAGCCGGACCACAGCCCCGGGATAGGGCCTGTCCTCGACACCGGCGATCAGAGAGCACAGAGTGAGCATCTCCCGCCACCAACTCCTCCCAGGTGAGTCGTCATCCGCGGAGGAGGCTGCTACTGCTGATGGTGGACAAGAGGCGCTCACTCGGTCCGACTGGACGAGAGAGCGCAGACGGCGATGGAGCAGGGGGGAGATCACTCGGGTCCACCAGGAGGGCTGGTAAGCCAGACCGCGGACCAGATGGATGAGTTCTTCGAGGAGAGCGCAGCCCGCCGGAGCTGTCAGGCCAACTGGCGGACGATCCGAGAGGAAGCTACCGCCTGGCAAGCAGCGCACACACACAGAGAAACTGACTAATCACTTAGACCTCCAAACATTCTCAAACCCGAGCCATGCTTCAGTGACAGCCAGCTTCAATGACTCAATTATTTTTGGAGACTGTTTCCAGTTTAACTAATTATTCACTGATTTGATTGACGTGTAATTATTAAATTCATTGTGAATTCTAATTAACTTACGAATAATTTGTGGATCGATTAGAGTAGTTCGCGGACCTAGGAGAGTAGGGCCTACCTGGAATGAGTGCTCCAGGGTCTGTTCATCCTCTCCACAGTGTGGGCAAATCGGATTCGAATCCGGTCTATACGGGCTCGGTACGTTGCTAACACCCTACAATGCCCGCCCCTAAGTCGCGCAATCAGCGTCTCGGCTTGTCGGGATAGGCCCACCCGTTTGGGCGCAGTCGAGTAAACTCGGCGAGTACGCTCATGTACCGGAATGGGATCCTTGGCTCCCCTCTTAATGAGAGCCCTAGCCGTTCTGAAGGACACCGGAACAGGGTTCACCCATCAACGTTCCGCGAATGGCTCGTCACCTCCTTGGACTCCTGTCGGCGACTTCATTTCCATGAAGGCTACAGTGACTAGGGATCCACTGCAGGACAACGGTGCCTTCCACCTGCATCAAGGACTATCTAACTGCGCACAATGCCGGATTGCAAAGACGTCCCGCTGCTCAGCGCATCTAAGGCAGACCGGCTGTCGGA
This sequence comes from Nematoplana nigrocapitula, assembly GCA_032274565.1. Classification (NCBI taxonomy): domain Eukaryota; kingdom Metazoa; phylum Platyhelminthes; order Proseriata; family Nematoplanidae; genus Nematoplana; species Nematoplana nigrocapitula. The sequence continues at coordinate 8,622 of JAUYWV010116073.1, forward strand.
GAAGATCAGGTACCGCACACCCAGTTGTTGTTGTTGTTGCTTCACCCCAACTTCGAGTCGGTGCTCAGATGTGCCGGCCAAAAAAACGGCCGATATCCCGAAGGAAGCTGACGATCTGCTCCCACTTCATGTCCCTACACAAGCAGAAGGTGATCGGTGGTTTCCGCGTCAAGTCAAGCACTCTTCACACATGAGAGACGGATCCTGGCCTATCCTGAAGCGGTAAGCACGGGCCAGGCGAGAGTATCCTGTTCTTAATTGGGACACCGGTCTGCTCACAGACGAATACACTCGGCGAGTAAGCTCCGGGAACTCCGCACACTTCCGATGGGAAGTCCAGTCCGCTTTCTTCCTAATTACCTGCCGTAAATTGACCCGGACCAGTTATCGGCTAAACCTCAGCTGCCTTCCTTAACTCAATCGTCAGCTGTTTAATGACATAACTATTTATCGCCTCACTAACTAGAACTCACCCTTGCAAACATACAGACTGTTGTAATGATAGATGAGGGCCGAGGTGAGAAGGTTCCACAATCGATGCCCAATCGTCTCGCTCGGTTTCGTGTGATGCAGCAGTTGGCCAAGAAGTCGGCATTGGAGAATCTGGATGGGGAGTAGAAGATATGGGAACGTGTGTAAAAAGGAGAATGTTCAATATCTACCGCCCAGGATAGTAGTGATCCTAGTTCCTAATCTTGACCACAACACGGCCAAAACCGCGCTGTGTAATTCTCCCGCTCTACTGTCTCTCAGGATTTCAAACAGACTTGTTCCTTTGCTATATCAAATAGCTAAGAGCCTGCAAGAAAGGGTTTGAGATAGATGGTATGAAGAGTTTGAATAAAATCCGCTTAAAACTGATCAATCTTTACACTATAATTTGATTTTGTTGGGATTGCAGAAGCAGTAGTACGTATACGAATTCCTACTCTGTCCGTAAACTCCTTTTTCCGGAGACTGGAGGTCTCTCTTCGGTGCGCCTGCAAGCGATCAGCCTCCCACGACCGTTCCAACTGAACGAGAAGAAGCTCCACCCACTTGCCCGAAGACATCAGTCGGGCAATCCTCTCGTCGCTGCACAATTTGAGCAGAAAGTGGTAGCCAGACCAGAGTTCCCATTGGGCGCGGTAGAAACTCGACTGCGAGAGTACTGCATGGAATAAACAATTTTTTTTAAATCAACATAATTACCGGATTACATTATACTACTAAAAGAGTAGTATATGTAAAATAATCGGAAAGTATACAAAACCTCACACGCAAAAATTCCATAAATTGCAAGGAAACTAACTCACCTCCCGTCGGGGCATCAAAGAGGTTATCCTTCTCTTGTATTTCAGCAGCACCTGCTCCTTCGTTAGTTCCACGGTTAGCTTCTTGGGTCATTTTGGCGAGTAGACTAGACAGCAGAGCCCAACTCCGCCGGCTGACGTTGCCCGGATGACACGCGGCACACAGGTAGGTGGCACGCATTACTTGAACTCCGGCGTGTCGCAGCAGAAGCACTGGGTAGCGGCAAGAGGCTCGCTTCCAGGACTCATTGTGCCGGGAGCTGCCCGCTCCGCCTGAAAACCCGACAGTTTCATTTGAAAACTATTTTTTTATAAAAGTTAAAGCAGCGTGTCCATAGATGATCAATTTATGTTTTCTTTCTATGTAAATTAGATTGGCGTAGCAATTAAGCTTGCCTTTTTACCTACATACAGAATAAAAACAGAGTATTAAAGCAGCAGGAAAAGGAAGACAAATAAACAGACAGGCAAGAGAGACATCCGAACAAACAGATAGTAAGTTCGCAGACTGAAAGAAATATATACAAACAGGTAAGAAATAGAAGGACAGACAGGTAAGTAAGAAGACTGAAAGACAGACTAGAAACGGACAGAGAGACAGTTACGTTAGCAGAAGGAAGACTGAAAGTCAGATATGCAGACAGGCAAGACAAGGATGAACTGACAACCAGCCAAGAAGGCATCCAGAAAGACAGTTAAAGTTAACCCAAACAGACGTAAGTTAGGAGGTTGAAAGATAGATTTACATACAAGAGAGACGGCCGCCGCACTACCACAGGACAGCAGGTTGAAAGATAGGTAGACAGACAGGCAATAATACAACCAGTCAATAAGGCAGTCAAACATACAGATAACAAAAGAACAAAGAGAGACAGACACAAGGAGTTTCATACAGTATACACTGTAATAGAGATATTGATCTACTCACCCATCTCCTCATCCGAGTCCTCATTGTCGTGTTGGGGCGTTGCCGTCCCAGCTTCCACACCCACCTCCTTTCCGGCTCCGTCCAAACCCTGACCGCCGCCGGGTCCGCCGCTCGTCCCAGCCGACAGTGTGGCCCCGCCGCCGGCCTCGCCCGTCGCTATGGCGACCATCTCTGGATCGGCCAATTGGAGGTCGTACATGTTCTCGCGGCCCATCCGATAGGAGTTTGTGCAGCCGTGCTGCCAGCGCACACGGACCCACCCGTCCAAGCCCACCTCGCCGACAACTTGCCCGAGGCCGGGAGGAGGGCCGTCCTGGAGAGAAGCGGGGAGGTGAGTCAAACGTTATATGGAGCAATTACGGTGCCTGTGCCCGAAATGACAGCGAGAGCACCGGGTGAGAGGACATACTACAGATATAAAAACGTCAGTCAGAGAGTCAAGGAAAAAAGGTGGCAGTTTGAGGAGGTGATAGGTCGGACGGGGCCATTACTGTAAAGGAGCGTTCAGCCCCTGCCAATATCTCCGAGAACGGAGAGAAATCGCGGTGTAAAGAAGAAGACGAAAAGAGAGAGACAGGAGATGGAGAGACGGTCCCAAAGAATGCAGTATACATATCAAATCACCAAACATGGAAGTAACTTCTCACCTGATCGCCCCACTTCCAATCCCTCCCGCGGACCACCCACGTGCCGGCCTTCATCTGGCCCACCAATTCAGGTCCGGTCAATTCGCGGTCGCGCGAGGTAATCATATCGCGTCGATAGCAGCCGGATGTCGCCTCTTCGACCACCTCGTACAAGGGCCAACTCCGCGACGAAGCGCCGCTGAACGGACTGGTCAGGGTGTCCAAATCTGTGTGCAGGACCGAGTCAAAGACAAACGAGCTACAGCCAGTGAAGGAAGATATGGCCTGGGGAATCTGTCTGTCCATCTGAACCCCCATTGGCTCTCTCTGTCAAACTTTCTAGGGTAAGAGAGCGCTTGTATTATTAATTAACTGCCCCCTCTACAAATGTTGACACTTGAGGCCCTTAATCCCCTTGAGGAATCCTTGATTCAGTGAAATGTTCAGTTTTTAACTTAATCTTTAAACAGAGATGTTGGCTAAAAATACAGAGAACAAAAACTACATTTCATGATTTGTATTTCCGACTAGTCTGGGTTGACAGCAAGATCGAGGCAGTGGGTGACATTAACCTACCTTCATCAGCTTGAAGTGGTGTGAATCATTACACCAACAACATCTGATAGAAAGTTAGCCATGCCGTCTATAATAGTC
>JAUYWV010116084.1:0-12120 GCA_032274565.1 Nematoplana nigrocapitula
GATCGTCACATCATACTCTCCTTTCTCTAGCACTTCGTACGCCATTTTCCTATTTTCTTCTTCGTTTTTCCCCTTCACTCCCTCTATCTCGAAGTTCACTTCTCCTCTCGTCTGCCATGGTATTCTCATCTCCGCTCTCTTCATTCTCTTTACCTACTTCTCCACCGTTTCTTCAATTATCTTTCTTGCCTTTTCTCTCCATCCTCTCGTCTTCAGTCTCTGCTTAACTTTCTCCTCTACCAATCTCTTCATTGGGTGTCGTTTACTTTGGCTCTCTGCTTTCTCATACTCTATGGCCCATCTACTCTCTGCTTCCCGCCTGATGTTATTCAACCCTGCTTCTTCCAACCTCGCTTCTCTGAGTGTGCTTCTAACCAATCCAGCTATTGCTCTTCCAGCTGAAACAGTCGTCATCGTTAGTCTCGCTGAGGTCTCTTCAGTCTTGTCCGTCTCCACCACCTCCAGTAAAGACTCTCCTTAGGGTTCCTGACCAGGCTCAGCAGGCCTTCCACACCAAGCTCTCTCCTCGTCATTTCCCCAGCCGGGCAGTTCATCACGTGCTCCGTTGACTCTTCCTTCATGGCGCATCTTCTACACAGTCCATCGCAGTCAATCCCTATCCTCTTTTGGTAGGGCGCCAGCTCCAGAGAGTGTCCCCTCCTCAACCTACCCATGCTCACCATATCTTTACTGGACCACTCATCCCCCACCTCGAACTTCACCGCTCTCTTCCAGTACACCTTCTGGCACCTCTTTTTCTTCCATTCCTTCTTTCTCTCGACCCTCGTAAGTCTTCTTTCGACTCCTTCATTACTACACCCCACGACCTCCTGATTCATCTTTGCTCACGTCTCGTCGGCCAGCTCGTTGCCCACCACCCCATAGTGGCTCGGTACCCAAATGCATATCACCTTCTTGCCTTCTTCCCTCAGCTCTTCTAACTTTGCTTCCACCTTATCCACGAACTCACACCTGTTCTTTAACCTCCTATTAATCGCCTGCACACGTAACTTGCTATCCGGGACTATCCTAACTCTATTCCATCTCTCCCTATTCTTAATCAATCAGTCCAACGACATCCTCAGCTTGAAATGATGAGCTCTCCACTCCAGCTGGCTCCTTCAGAATCTCCAGGACCTCTGACTTTTCATAACTCCCTCGCCGCTCCATCATTACTCCGTCCTTGTTCCGCCGAGCCATCTGTGTACAGCACCGAACCACACTCAACACTCTTAAGTCTCTCCATCGCCTCCCTTTTGTTCTTCTCTTTGTCTTTACTCTTCCTTCACCCGCATCCATACTTACATCTCCACCTTCTTCTCCAATGGCTTCCTCATAGACGACAATTTCTCTCTCCCTCCAAGACCACCTGCTCTCTCTTCCACCAGCGCTCTGCTTTTAACCTTTCATCCTTTATTCATCAGCCTTTTCTCCATCTCCACACTCCAGTGGGAGGCCGAGATGGGCTGACCGTGAGAGCTGGTCGGTGAATCCCCCTTAGCACGTGGCTTTAGGGAAGTGGTCGCCTATTATTACTACCTACATTCTGAACGACTATATGCTTCAGAGAAGTAGAATAAGAAGACACCAAATATATGAAACTGTTACTTCACTTTGAAATTGATTATTTTCCTATTGTTTTGCAAGTTGTGTATTTTTCATTGTTTTTTGTTTTCAAAGTCTACTAATATGGTTTCCAGATGCAGTTGTACTTTGTGGTCGATTGCTCCAATTCGACAGCCAAGTTCGACGTCGGTCGCTACGTCCAATGGTTCCGCATACTCCTCTCTGTCTGGGGCTGCCTCGCCCTGGTCCTCATTCTGGTCGGCCTGGTTGGTAACGCCCTGAATATAGCCGTTTTCCGCCGACTCCCCTCGTCAATCGCCTTCAATCTGATGGTCTGGATTGCGGTGCTCGATTCCTTCCGCCTGTTTGCCGACCTATTCGATTTCCCCATCCACCTGATGGAGTCCTTTTTGGACAGAATGTCCCCACTCCTGATGAAAACCGTCGCCTACTCGCACAGTATCATTCTGCTTCTGGAGACGGGCGGCTCGAACGGGAGCAAATACCTCCTTGTCCTTCTCTCCGTGATGCAGTACATCGGAGTTTCCCGGCCCCTGTATAAACCCAAATCTTCGTCGATAACCTGGGCCGCCGTTATCCTCACCATGATCCAAGTCGCACTCTGCTCTCCCTACCTGGTCGTTCTCAGTCTGTCGGCCTGTGAGGAGAGAGGTCTGATGCGTTTTGTCACCGGCATTCTCGGTGTTCGCTATTATAGGGCCTACATCGAATTCCTGGTCCACCCGGTCATACCCAGTATCAGCTGCCTTGTCGTTACCATTCTCCTCATGCGAAGCATCAGCAAGGCCAATAAATTTCGGCGCGAGCTCAATGTTGAGAGTATCACGGTGACCCGAGCGATCATCAAGTTGAACATCGTCTTCCTCTTCTGCAATCTGCCCCACTTTGCCTACGCCTCCCTGTATCTCTACGGCTATTTGCCCTGGTTCCCTGTTGAGTTGCGTAAGATCATTATCTACATCGCCGACACCTCCAATTGCATCAACGCGGCGGTCAATATTTTCATCTATTACTCCACCAATAAGCGCTTTCGAAAAGTCCTTCTCCACATGCTCGGCTTTCACGGGAGGGCTGCCGAATTGAGCGTTACGGCCAGTCAGTATACTTCACCCGAACTGGACACGGTGACAGGCTCGAAGCTCTGAAGAAACCGCACCGCAACTTTTCGTTATATGTTTGCTTTCTGAAACATCCTTCTTCACTGCACAAGATCGCCCATTTTTCTGACACTGTTTTCGTCAATATGGTATTCAGAACAGAGTCTACAATCCATGAAGTAGTACAGTACAATCATCACCATCACTACCGTCCTCTTGGAAAAAGGGTCGTAGCTGGATATGGGCTAGGTTGTGCTGAGCCCGCCATAAAATTATAAGCCCACCTTAAATATTTTAGTCAGTTTAACTTTGAAATGGTCTTGAATATGGTGTGAGTTGAATTCTTCCCGCCTAGCATTCGAGGGGAGCAGACTACGAGGCAGACCAGTCCTGAGATGGAACGCGGACATCAAGCTTGCAACCGGGCCAACCTTTGGAGAGGTGATAGATCGAGACGCTTGGCGCAGGATTGTGAACACAGCAGCTGATCTATCGGCCAACTGACTCAGAGAGAGAGAGAGAACATTCGATGCCAATGGCGTGATGATATATTGCTGGATCTGTTTAAGGTGTTATTATCTTCCATTGATCCTAACAGACTTAAACATCTAAAGAATCTGGAAATATTGGATTACCTACGGTACATTCTTCTGAAGAAGTTACAGTGGTAAATGCATATACTGTATCTTGACTGCTCTATAGGTATGTGAGTAGATGGAAGAAGCTTTTCGTAATGCATGCAACATGATCGCAGATCTATCGCAACGTTTTGGTGTGAACCATATCTTTCTAAACTAACCACAATTGATAAACCACAACGATGTTCCATGCTGCAGAAACGTCTCCGTTTCCCTTATTTTTAAGCTAAGTGAGGGCTACTCTTCTTAGGCGGTCATGTTTTTTTAGAGTTTAAAGTTTTAGCATTTCTAGACCGGCCTATATACCTACATACTTCAACCTGGCTACGGGGCTTCTTCGAAGTCTCCCGTCTGTCCGAAACAACGGTTTGATAACCAGCATCCATGAAGAGCAATTGATCATTTTGAGCATTGATCAATTTCAAATTCTCCGCATGACACTTGTTAGATCGTTACTGGACGAGAAATTGGAATTCTCAAATGCGGAAAGTTTTTTTGTCGTTTTGTTACACGAAATCTCAACGTCTGTATAGGGAGGATTACGCAGACCTGGCATGACAAAAAATACTCAAATCCTGAGTGAGAACTCCCTGTTTCAAGCGCTTCAAATCTGGATGAAAACTTTCTTAGCACATTTACCCCCTCATCGGTTGCCCACCCCCCACCGTAATCTAGTTACACAAATTCAAAAAAGTCTTAGAAGAGGAGAAGTTAAAATTACAACGTTGCAAATTCCTTATTCTGCGTGTAAATGCTTTCGAATTGAGCAATTGAGAGTCACAGTATATAAGCAACTGTGCCCTTTAAATTTTAGCACATTAAAACAAACAGAACCAGAATTGTTCACAATTTATTCACACTTTTAAAAAAATAAGTATGCAGCGAAATATTGCGTTTTGCACTGAAAATTTGTGGATATTTCTGAAAATATTTCCCCGAAAAGTTCAAAGCTCCCGGAGGCCTCCAGACAAACCGGGAGATGGCAGGTCTGATACGGATGTAGTAAACCCGATTTAGTCAGTCGAAAGAAGTCATAAAGAGAAAATCACCTTGTCGTCCAGAATAACCGGAAATTACAAATAATAAATTTTGTTATAAATGTCAGGACTGGCAATTGTGTTTGTACCTATTAGTGTATGTCTCTTGGTATGATTTATTTCCCTTCACTCCAATGAAAGATGTAATCGCATTATTCCTGCACCACTGTGCCACTTCCTGTTTATATCTTTATTGCCTTTCATGAGCATAAGTGCGAGTTTCCCACAGTACTTCCTTGGGTTACGTGTTTAAAATATTATAATTTCCGCCTGGCAACCATTTCCATTAGCCCCCGTTTTACATTAATTCCTTCTATAGTGAAATTATTCTTTCTGTGCGTTCTCTCCAGGACTCTCCAAGAAGTCGTCTCCATTTCCATCGTTCATATAGTCTTCAAACTATATCGCATTTGATATTTGAAGTTAATTATTTGATGGTGAACTGAGTTTAAAGCAAAAACTGGATATTAGCTATACGGTATGTCTACTGTATGCCTTTTTGTAGCTGGTAAAAGTTTATTCTTATTTATATTTATTATATTATATTTTTTTTATTTGTGGAATATCTTTCAACCTATGATCTTATAATCTGAGATAATTTTCTCCTATATATATACATTTGTTTCACGCCATTTATTATACAAGTTTGTGTGTGTGTTTAGTGGATAGATAAAATATATACATTGCAACTCATTTGCTAATACATTTTTTGTTTTCTGTCATTTGAAGTAAATATACGAGGGGGCTTCAATAAGTAAGTAGACTCGATATGCAAGCAAACTCCCACACATATAATCTATGCATTTTTATTGACTATAGAAACATCTAAGATATCTGTGAAAATTTCAAGTCAATACATTTATGGATAGCTTCACAATTCGAATTTGAAAATTAAAAGTCAAGAAATTTAAATCTTTAAAAATTTAAATTTGAACAATTAATCATTAATTACTGCAAAATGATTCTGACTAACGAACACTATCGTGCAGTGATTTACTACGATTATAAAGCTGGTTTGAATCCTCGAGATAGCCTACAGAGACATGATTTCAGACACCAGAAGAAGCTGTTGTCCGATTCATCCAACAAGTTGACTAAATTTCACCTGATGAATGGTCGCAGTTCTTCGACAAATGGTTCCAGATGATGCAAAAGTGCATCGACTGCAATGGAGAGTATTTTGAAAAGCTGTAAGGTTCTATAGATGTTCTTGTGTTTACATTAACTATTTACCAGGAACTAAATCTTTGTTTTTTAATGTCAATAAATAATTATGAACTTTTAATATTATAAAATTCTTGTTTTTAGTCAAGCTATTTTTTAAATTTCTTTACTTTTAATTTTTAAATACGGATTGTGAAGCGGTCCATAGAAGTATCAACATGAAATTTTCACAGATATCTTAGATGTCTCTATAGTTAATAAAAATACATAGATTATAAGTGTTGGAGTTTGCTTTCATATCGAGTCCGCTTATACTTATTGAAGCCCCCTCGTATAATACCATACATGTTTCAGCTAATCCATATGATTGTGTCATCAGATCAGTTAAACTGACCAAAACCTCCCACGGTTTGATACGCATATATAAACGATGGTAGAGTATATTGTACAGAATCCACAAATTAATAGAACTAGCTCAGTGTGCATATCTTCCAAATCAAATTAACTGATCTGAAGACATGTAATCAAATATACTGTACTAGGATAAAAATAGTTTTGCCTCAATCTTATGGTTATTCAAATAATTCTCCATCACTCAAACAACGTTGCATTGTATCGATAACAACAACGTGATGCAACAAATATTACTAATAAACCGCGAAACAATATTAGTAAAACTGATGAGACCAACAAATATGTATGTACTCCAAATTAGCAATAGACAGCTACATTTTCTATTTGAAATGGAACACCAATCAAAAGACCGAATAAAGATTTGTGAGCATGACGTAATGCAATTCTATGAACTATTATACTACAAACATGCTGATCAGAAAATCAGAGAGCATGCGCCTTGATAAGGAGCGTCATTACCTTGGGTGGCTTCATCCGATAAACAAACACACAAATAAGAAAAACAGGAAATTATGAACCTTGAGAAATAATGCTAAAAACACGACATTGTGTGTACATTACAATGCAATTAGATATTATTCGCGGTGAAAATGTAACAAACCGAATTTTCTATTCTGCTATCATAAGTGAATTGCACGTTCTCATGTATTCATCGTTTTTTCCAATATCACAATTTCTGCAAAGCAATTTCTCCGTTGGCGCTTTCAGTTTGCGCCAAAAGAATGGAACTGTCTCCTGGGGATGGGATCAACTGAAACCTTTGCATGGAACTTCCATCCCAAACACCCGTATGAGCACTACTACTATCTTAGGCGCTGTCTGATGAGATTGGGCAGGGGAGCACTGCCTCGTCCACGCTATGCCACCGAATATGGTGCTATTCGTTTCTTTACGAAAGACAATACGAATAGTATCCCATGGTCTACAAAAAATAAATCCGAGTGACCTGGAATTTGCCGATGAGCCTAGTATATTGATACAACGGCGGTATTAATACAAGAGTTAACAAACAGAGTATTGGAAATTAATCGTAGATAGGTCTTCCTAAAACAATAGAACTGTTGGTGAACCCGGATAGCAATGTACAGGGAAGGTCTGTCATACTTTACTTCGTCTTTCATCCCGTATATATTTTTCTAAATTCCCTCATTGATCAAACAAGTGACACAAAGGCGAGTAGCCGTGTGTAACCATGCTCACTTTGTCCGGTTCGGCTTTGTCATCGGGAACACACTCGCCTGTTGATCCGATGGTGTTGCAATCACATCTCCTGCAAGGCTGGTCCGAGTCAGGGAGAGTGCCGTAGGGCCGATAGAAGCCCGGTTTGCACGACTCGCAGTTGATACCCATTGTGTCTTGCTGCAGAAATGTAACAGAACAGATTGATTCACAGAACTCCGTATGTTCGTGGACTAGATAGGAAAACGGAATAGAAATAGTGCTGTTACTCATATCTATTAACGATTCGAAGATTAATGTATGTGTAAACAAAATTCAAACGTCTACAGTATGTTATACAGTTTTTTCATAATTTGAATTTCAAAATTTTAAGTTGTCCTCGGTCATCATCCATGGAACGTCAACTATGGTAAAATTCCGCGAATCACTTGAAAACAACTGATCATGAATAAGAGAATTCGTGAAAACAGCTTGCAACCGTTCCTGGAACGGTAATCCGCTTATGAAATGTCCGTCGTTTGTCAATCCCACACTGTCTAAATTGCTTTTGCAGACAAAATTAATCTATCGGCTTTATATTTTGAAATTCAAATTTTGAGAGAACTATATTGACGTAGACAGTTGAATTATTTTCACAGAAATTAATCTTCCAAGAGGAAACCAGCTATTTCTATGCCGCTCTCCTACACAGGCCACGAACATATTGACCGCTCCTCGTATAAACAAAACCCCCAGCACACCTTGCAATCGACACAGACTCCGCCGCCTTCCTTGGCGCCGAATTTGTTCATACTCATTCGCAGGTTGGCCACAGTCTGGTTGTAGGAGCACGCATCAGCTTTCCCGTGACAATTGCATTCTGGCTCAAACGGAAGAGGAGACATTACAAGGGGAGTACTTTACGTTTGAAGTTATCTAAGGAATGCACTTGTATACAGTAAAATCAATCCGACAAGATTTGAATACAATGAAGGAGTATCACCACAAGATGAAAGTAGGTACCATTCCTATTAAATACGAATTAACGCACGCGCTTTTTACTTGAAACCTCGAGCGACGGGAGAGAATAGTATAGGGAAAGCATGAATACTAGGCTGAACGAACAGACCATCAACTCCGGGTAGGAAAAATGGATGGGAAGCAGGGCCTAGGTTGGCTCTCTACGTGGGAATGAAGACCTGGAGCACAACTGTACTACGTACGGTGTCCCGTCGGACGTAAGACACCTCTTGGTGGAATGCAACGACATGGAGGCGGCCCACTGGGGAAGGAAAGCCTGTGGACCTTCGCCCTCCACGCAGGATGTCTTCCTAGACGGGGCAAAATTATTCGATTATATCGGAAGAGTTCCGGCGAGACTGCTCGCCCCAATATGAGGTCACAGCATCAGCTGGCCTCTTGGCCTGAAGGAAAGGAAAGAAAGAAAGTATCGTACATAAGGTACTTATTCGTACGGAGTCGATCCGCTCTGCTTGAGAAGGCTTAGTATTTTGTCTTCCAATCGAGAGCTCCAAGTTCCAGCGAGTTGATTCTTCTAAAATCTTCCCAATATATCCTTCTATAATGTCGGATCTTCAACAAGCCGATTTTTATGATTAGTGAAAAATATTCGGCAAGTTATACAGTAATTAAGAAGAAATAGCAGTGAATGATATAGCCGATATTAGACGATAAGAAGCAGCGTTCTTGACATTTGACAATTACAGAATATGGATAATGCAACACTAGTCCTCTATCAAAGAACACGATGGGTGTTCTGGCATTTCGTTACTGTAGAAAATTTGAGCACGTCTTGGAGCTTGCTAAAGAGAAGATCAGATATTTGGCAGGACGATGTCGTCATTTTTGTTTCTTCTACCAACATAAAGGATGTGGTGGATAAGGCTGCGAACAGTATATTGAACACTATGTTGGTTTTTGTAGGCGACTTTCAGATGTCTACTATGGTAACGATATTGTTCCACACACCTTCGCACATTCTTCCCGGTCTCCAAGGGCGTTGATTATAGAGGGGACAGCAACGTTCGCAGTTATTTCCGCAGGTGTTGTGCTGGCAATCGCATTTAGCCACACGAATTCCCTGAAAACACACAAACAGGCAAACAATGGAAAATGCAATATGGACTTTGTCAACAATTAATGCCAAAGCGTCTAAGTCAACAAAACCCAAACGAGACAAACTTGCACAGTTTTACTATACTCACATTGATCTCCACTTTCTCACACTGACCGGCGTGGTTGTTACAAATACATCTTCCACCGACTTCAATGGTGCGGATTGAATAGTAGTACTGATAGTGAGAGAGAGAGAGAGTGTGTGTGTGTGGGAAGCGTTGGAGATAGTAATATTCAATCAATCGACCAATGACACTGAAATCAGTCAAATTTCGATACTTACTCGATTGTAGACAGATTTCTCAAGGAAGTTCGGCATCGTCATTCGGTCGGCATACAAAGTCTGGATCTTTTGGAAATTGAGGCGGATGTAACGAGCCGAAAGGAATTTCTACAAAACAATCCAAGAGATAGTGTTGCACATGTAGTGGATGTGAGAAAATAGTATAAATCTAGGTGATATGTTAAAGAAGGAATACACATACTTATTCCGTTAAAAGTCACCAAAATTCCGCGCGCAATCCACTCGCTCACCTCGTGCATTCCACGAGGGACTGATTTCTCTTTTCTACTTTGATACCAATCAATTTTCGTTCAGTTTTGTGCTGATGTGAAATAACTCCATTACCACAAATATAATACCTGGTCGAACCAATCATCAATGCCGTCAATGATTTTCAGATAGGACATTAATAGACAAATTTAGCATTGAAGTGGAACTTCTATGAAGTTGTAGAGAAAAAAAAGATCACATATTAGTAGAAGTAGTGACCACAAACGTAGAAAAGAGGTTGTCCGAATATTAGCAAATAGAGACATAAATCAATTCCTATCCAAATCTGAGATGCCCTCATCCAGACAATTAGAATTTGTTCCAACTCATCACACTGCAATAATAGTAAGTACTTTGTGGCGAAGGGATACAGGCTGGGTAAAGAGAGAGGGGAGGAGATGGTTGTTTTTGCTATAACAAGTTACCGCAATCCTCTGCGACCCGGCCCAGACAGTCTGTCATGCTACAATTTCGAGACATACTCGAAGGAAAAGCGAGTGTGTTAGTACTGCTGTAGTCAGTCAAAATTGCTCAAATCTAAAAACCATATAAAACTTGAACCGGTGGAACTATAGTCGAGGACTAAATTGACAGCAATTTAGAGATTTGGATGAATTTTAATTTTATTGGAACTTGGACTAAAATAACTGACACTTGGATTAAGTATACTGTGAACATTGCACTTTGTTGTATTACTCATTAAATCCCTATTTCTCCGAATAACTTTCAAAATATTTAGTATATCGTAGGACCTTTAACGGTACAATAGATTTTCAAAGAGGTCGATGAAAGCAAACTTACAATGAGTTTTTCGGACACTCGCACGTTTGTCTGGGTTGACACGCTTTCACGTCCGCGAACCAAACTGATAATAATCTCCCCGGATGACACAGTGGTTGGGCGACTGTAGTAGGAGGTGCAGTACACCTGGAGCGATAAATATTTGATCATGTTACAATGAATCTAAGCCAAGCACACTGTTCATGTAATGTGACACAGCAAGGTACGGAGTAATTTCAGATGATCAACGGAGATACACATTACTTAAATTTATGATACGGAAACATGATCTTCAAAAATGTAGGAGACAGGTTAGATTCTACATGAATTTCGTAAAGCAAGAAAATTTAGTTTTTTTTGCCAAAACATAAGAAGAAAGTCCAGAAGAATCTGGATGGATAGATGACACAAGTAAATAAGTGAGAGAGACAGTTGGAAAAGGAAGACATTCCTATAGGTGTACCCACGGCCACTCAGACTAAGAACAATAAGGAAGGGTGATCTTGAAAACGTTAGCCGTTTTGAACATATTTTTGCAACAATGTTATTTTGTATATACTGTACACAACACAAAACCAATGATTTTGAGGCATTTTCAACAGTGAGGATACAAATTCATATCTCACATAATTATCTGGTGGCGCTAGATGCACTGCGGTGGTCTTCACGATCGGACGCCATTTCTGACATCCAGGGTTCAAATAGTGGTTGTGTCACTGTATTAATTTCAGCACCGCTTCCCTGATAGTGGCCGTGGTATGGTGTGTAAAAGCACTAAAAATATCACTGGTGTGGTTGAATGGCCCCTCCACTAAAGCACGAAGAATCTCATTTTTCTCTTTGCCACCTGCTTCCGTAAATGGAGCTCAACTCCAATGGTGTCAAGCATACACCGATTGGTTTTTCTTTCCCTCCAAGACACTTGCCAAACTCTACGGTACGCCAACATTTCGACGGCATCGACTCTGCGCACGTCATCTTTAGTGATAGCCCAAGATACGCAGCTATGGAAGCTATTAAAAAACTGTTGCATGAAGAAGGCGAATCGTAAGCTTTATAGAGATTCTTCTACTCTTGCAAATGGTCTTTTTTCTTCGTGTTGCAGTTCGTGCCAGTCTCCTTCTTATCTCATTTGAGCTACTTTCTTTAGTCGTTTATTTTTTACTAGTGAGGTGGATCCTCATGTGTCCTATATTGGACGCACTAAGAGACATTTGGCCGAACGCATGGAGGAGCACAGAAGAGGCCCGGGTGCAATCTACACGCATCACCTGGGTTGTACCGCGTGCCCTGGGAATAAACATCAGTTCGGGTTGATCCACTCAGCACTTTCTTGTCTAAAGGGCTTGTACCCGATCGAAACCGGTTGCCATTAATTGTGTGGTAAAAGCTGGTACTCCTTTTATATTCACCATATTTAACATATAAACCGTAATATATTGATGTCGCATAGCAGCAATCGCTTAACCCTATCCATACCGGGGGGGGGGGGGGGGTGATTTGCCCCGCCCCCGGTTTTATTTTTGCTACCATTATTTTTTGGATAATCGCGTGAT
>JAUYWV010116095.1:0-12118 GCA_032274565.1 Nematoplana nigrocapitula
CTAACAAACCAAGCAGACGCTTAAGAAGGTGCCTTGGTAACAAACTAAGCAGACGCTGAAGAAGGTGCCTTGGTAACAAACCAAGTAGACGCTTAAGAAGGTGCCTTGCTAACAAACCAAGCAGACGCTTAAGAAGGTGCCTTGGTAACAAACTAAGCAGACGCTGAAGAAGGTGCCTTGGTAACAAACCAAGTAGACGCTTAAGAAGGTGCCTTGCTAACAAACCAAGCAGACGCTTAAGAAGGTGCCTTGGTAACAAACTAAGCAGACGCTGAAGAAGGTGCCTTGGTAACTAACCAAACAGACGCTCAAAAAGGTGCCTTGCTAACAAACCAAGCAGACGCTTAAGAAGGTGCCTTGGTTACAAACCAAGCAGACGCTCAAAAAGGTGCCTTGGTTACAAACCAAGCAGACGCTCAAAAAGGTGCCTTGCTAACAAACCAAGCAGACGCTTAACAAGGTGCCTTGGTAACAAACTAAGCAGACGCTGAAGAAGGTGACTTGGTAACAAACCAAGCAGACGCTGAAGAAGGTCCCGTGGTAACAAACCAAGCAGACGCTCAAGAAGGTGCCTTGGTAACAAACTAAGCAGACGCTGAAGAAGGTGACTTGGTAACAAACCAAGCAGACGCTTAAGAAGGTCCATTGTGTACAAACCAAGCAGACGCTTAAGGAGATGCCTTCGTAACAAATTAAGCAGACGCTGAAAAAGGTGACTTGGTAACAAACCAAGCAGATGCTTAAGAAGGTCCCATGGTAACAAACCAAGCAGACGCTGAAGAAAGTGCCTTGGTAACAAACCAAGCAGACGCTTAAGAAGGTGTCTTGGTAACAAACCAAGCATACGCTTAAGAAGGTGCCTTGGTAACAAACCAAGCAGACGCTTAAGATGGTCCCTTGGTAACAAACCAAGCAGACGCTTAAGAAGATGCCTTGGTAACAAACCAAGCAGACGCTTAAGACGATGTCTTGGTAACAAACCACGCAGACGCTCAAGAAGGTGCCTTGGTAACAAACCAAGCAGACGCTTAAGAAGGTGACTTGGTAACAAACCAAGCAGACACTTTACAAGGTGCCTTGGTAAAAAACCAAGCAGACGCTTAAGAAGGTGCCTTGGTAACAAACCAATCAGACGCTTAAGAAGGTGCCTTGGTAACAAACCAAGTAGACTCTTAAGCAGGTGCCTTGGTAACAAACTAAGCAGACACTGAAAAAGGTGACTTGGTAAAAAACCAAGCAGACGCTGAAGAAGGTCCCATGGTAACAAACCAAGTAGACGTTTAAGAAGGTCATTTGGTTACAAACCAAGCAGACGCTTAAGAAGGTGTCTTGGCAACAAACTAAGCAGACGCTTAAGAAGGTGACTTGGTAACAAACCAAGCAGCCACTTTAGAAGGTGCCTTGGTATAAAACCAAGCAGACGCTTACGAAGGTGTCTTGGCAACAAACTAAGCAGAACCTTAAGAAGGTGACTTGGTAACAAACCAAGCAGACACTTTAGAAGGTGCCTTGGTATAAAACCAAGCAGACGCTTAAGAAGGTCCATTGGTAACAAACCAAGCAGACGATGAAGAAGGTCCCATAGTAACAAACCAAGTAGACGCTTAAGAAGGTCATTTGGTTACAAACCAAGCAGACGCTCAAAAAGGTGCCTTGGTAACAAACCAAGCAGACGCTTAAGAAGGTGTCTTGGCAACAAACTAAGCAGACGCTTAAGAAGGTGCCTTGGTAACAAACCAAGCAGACGATTTAGAACGTGCCTTGGTAAAAACCAAGAAGACGCTGAGAAGCTCCCTCGGTAACAAACCAAGCAAACGCTGAGACGGTCCATTGGTAACAAACCAAGCAGACGCTGAAGAAGGTCCCATGGTAACAAACCAAGTAGACTCTTAAGAAGGTGTCTTGGTAACAAATCAAGCAGACGATTAAGAAAATGTCTTGGTAACAAACCAAGCAGACGCTGAAGAAGGTGCCTTGGTTACAAACCAAGCAGACACTCAAAAAGGTGCCTTGGTAACAAACCAAGCAGACGCTTAAGAAGGTGTCTTCGCAACAAACTAAGCAGACGCTTAAGAAGATGTCTTGGTAACAAACCAAGCAGACGCTTTAGAACGTGCCTTGGTGAAAAACCAAGCATATGCTTAAGCAGGTGCCTTGGTAACAGACTAAGCAGACACTGAAAAAGGGGACTTGGTAACAAACCAAGCAGACGCTTAAGAAGGTCCATTGGTAACAAACCAAGCAGACGCTGAAGAAGGTCCCATGGTAACAAACCAAGTAGACGCTTAAGAAGGTCATTTGGTTACAAACCAAGCAGACGCTGAAGAAGGTCCATTGGTAACTAAACAAGCAGACGCTGAAGAAGGTCCCTTGGTAACAAATCAAGCAGACACTTAACCCTATCCATACAGGGGGAGGGGGCTGATTCGCCCCCCCTGTTTTATTTTTGCTGCCATTGTTTTTTGGATAATCACGTGATCTCCAGCTTTCATGACTTTTCCTAACTTTATGTTTAACAACTTTTAATAATATTTTCGTCGTTGTTACCACTACAGGGGGTCTGCTATAGGCCTCTAAAGTAGGTGGCCCCCATATTTTTTAGTTCATCTCATTATAAGTGAAAACAATAGAATGTTTCCTTGAGGGTTGGATATTAGTGAATTCTATTTCATTTCTAATATACAATGAACCACCAACACGCACTATAATATTCAGACACTCAGAACTTTAATATATTGTTAATTATTTCGATTAAAATTGAAAAATTAAAAAAGAAATTTCGCCTTTTCGATGTACATTAAAAATTAAATGAGCTGTAACTTTTTATAAAATAAAATTTTATATGCAAAGTCATCTGTAGATATTTTGATTTAATTAAGTGCCAATTTTCAACACTATAGCACACTCCTAAAGTACATTTCAATAGGGGGGGGAGCGAATCAGCCCCCCTGGTACCTGGCTGCGTTAAATAGCCCGGTATGGATAGGGTTTAAATTATATGTTTTACTAAAAACGTTTATTACCAATACTCTCTATGTTTAAACAAATAATTCACCTAAAACAAACAGTGCATATATTTAGGTAAATTCATAAGTTGTTTTCAAAGTAAATAGTAAATAATTTTGTCTGGGGTGCACACGAACCCCACTTCCGGTAGTAGTGTACATAAAATTTCAAAATATAGAAATTGCAGAAATGGATACATTTAGCAATATAAGTAATATAGATTATGGTAAGGTAAGGTTAGAATACGCTTTACTAGTTATTTGCAGTCAAAGGCTGCCAGCTCGAACAATTGAGTAAACCGAAGAAATGGCGTTCAAAATTTCTCGAACAATTGTCGGTGGACATGATGGAACCTCTCATACAAAGACGACTGGCATACTTCAAAAACACTAACTGGAGTGGTTTTTCCCAAGTCACAAAGAAATCGTTTGAACTATTCGGATCCGATGTGACTTCTTAATGTAATATGTACAGGTAAATACCTATAAAACTATAACAATAATAATACCTATACCTTGTCATATTAATGAATTACATGCTTCATTAAACTATTTTGTGGATAATATTTCTTTCTTTCTCAAAACTCAACTAGGCAAAACGTATAACAAATGATTATGTTTGATAACATTTTAGGGTAAACTATACATAAAAACCTGCGTACTCACCGCACTTCCGGTCGTGGTGCATATAAAAATCCGACCGGTGGATAAGGGTTAACGAGACAAAGGGATGGCAAAATTTGCGTTGATCAAACTGTATACATACTGTATACTCGTGAACAGAGACAGAGACACATAGAAAGTGTTAAGCACTGGACTTCCAATGTGGTTGTTTAAAAAGCAAACCCTTAATATTGACTTTTTATGGAAATAATAGTTAGAAATTTAGTAGAAAATGTGTTGTACAGATAGTATTCAAATCTGTGTATTTTTAGCGTTATAGTCAAGATCTGATTTTTTGAAAAAAATTTAAAATCTTTTTACAGTTCCTTTCAGGAGAAAGAAATGGGAATTACCAACAGTGGAAGTAGATTATCTTCATTCTGAATTATTTATCTTAATTATCCAAAAAGAACATTCTGAAAGGCATCGTAAAAGATTTTTATTTTTTTAAATCAACGATAAAGTACAAACATCTGAAATCGATCTATATTTAGTTTTGTGTAAAAATATAAAATGAAATAAATGATATGGTTTCTAACGCAAAAATAGTTTATGAATTTCATTGCCCGCTCTGCAGAGAGTGCATGTCCACTCATTTGCCAATGTTTCACAACACCTACAAAACACACACGGGAAGGATGAGACTATCGATATCGATCGCTTCACAGATTGCTTCAGTATTCTCACAAAGAGCTCTGCCAAAAATGACCTACTGATAAAGGACGCAATTTTAATTGTAAGTCATTTAACTCATACCATTCTCTGGCATTGTACAAATATATAAATTTCTACATACAGTAGTTGAACTAATTGATATTAAATCAACTGAAAAGTTACATGTAATCACTCTATGTTTTAATTTATTTTCAAAGTAACTATGTATTTCTAAACATAAACGCCCCTTTTAAATTATCAGAACAGATCACTGAGAATGCTAATAGAAAAACTTTTAATCAGACCACAAGAAAATAAAATTAACAATATTTATAAAAAAATAAGAAGAGAGAAGACACATTGTGACTGAAGCAAAATATGAGTAAGCTACCTATTTTAGGTGAGTTGGAAGTTGCTAAACATCTACTATTATAGTAACAGACAATGAGGACTTTGCACTTCTCAAAAATGGTGTTTTTGACAGCAGACCATTTTCGGGTTCTGTCCCCTCGTCAGTATTGAGTAGAATTCGAATGTACAATAAGTCTGACCCTGTGATCAAGAAAAAAAACAATCAACCGCTAACCCATTTATAAATGGTATACAAAATGCCCTTTTCGGGAAAATAGTAAAACTATTCATATTTTACCCAAGTTATTATAATGCAAAGTCAAAAAACTGTTTAGAATCTCCGAGAGGCACTTGGTGCAATGAAGAACTGAAAATGAACGTAATATGGAAATGCCGATCGATCGATATATTCTTTAGAGTTATTAATCTCTTGAGTCGCATATATCCTTTATCCACATCTACACATTTCGAATAATTTGATGTGACAGGGCGTGAACAGAGTGAAAATTGATATAAAAGCGTGGAATTTCTATAAATCAGGGCGACCCTAAA
This sequence comes from Nematoplana nigrocapitula, assembly GCA_032274565.1. NCBI lineage: Eukaryota > Metazoa > Platyhelminthes > Proseriata > Nematoplanidae > Nematoplana > Nematoplana nigrocapitula. The sequence goes on from JAUYWV010116095.1 coordinate 5,226, forward strand.
AATTAGTAGCGTGATTAAGTTATATGAGATCTTAAAAGATGTTCTCAGCCAAATCTGAGAGGGCGGTCTAAATTTGAGACTAAAATATGTAGTATATGTTATACTCATTATACATTATTTTTCTTTAATTGATAAAAAACAATGTGGATTTGATGGAGTAAATAATGGATTTGTTGCATTGTATTTATCTGACTTATAAATCTATTTGATAATTTACCTCTAATTAGTTTATTTTTAGAGAAAATGACAAATGGGCAACTGGAAAACTCATATCATATTAATCATTAACTAACTATTCATTGTATAGTGAACTCTGAAATACGCACAACGTTTATAACAACCGACATCATGTTTAAGTCGATGGGACGGGACAGGTCTACTGGTGGGGTGTGGAAGGTTTAAATAGGAACCAGACACTAACCAGAAAAGATTAAAAATAAAGCTGATTGTCTGCGGCAGATGAAAAACCGGGTAGTCAGTTGATAACTTGAAAGTTGTTTCGGGCCTTTAATATCATTACAGCACTCTCAAACGGCCCCACAGGACAATGCCTAATCAAACATTCCACCTCTGCCCGGGATTGACCTTATAGCAAAAAATAAAAATTTGTCTCGCTTCTCAATTCGCCTGCACTAGTGAACCAAACGAACACCTGATTACGTAAACCTTGTACCTCCTGCAACAATAACAAAACAAAAGTCTACAGCCCGTTCTCTATTTCCGGACTGAAACCAATCCTGAATCGCCTAAAATAAATGGCAAAATCCCAGGCAGATATTGCAGTACAAATGAAATGCTGAAACATCTAGATAAAGAAAGAAACCTTGTTCTCCTAGACCTTTTCAACTTCTCCTGAACCAACTGTACCAGCTATGCAAACTGGACGAGAGATGATATCATCCATATCTACAAGCCGGAGAAACCACCCAACCAAACCTCGTCATACTGTCCCATTTATCTAACATCCAGCGTCAGCAAAGTAATAAAAGCTCTTGTGAGGCACAGACTCCAAACTTCGCTCAAGAACTACTCTCACTTTCATAGATTTCACAGAATGCTGAAACTCAATATTCCATCTTGCTTTATAAACTGGATCAAATTTTTCCTCTCTATTAGAGAAACAAGAGTTTTCTACTGCAAATAATATTCCAGCAACTGCAACTTCAGAGAATGACTCTCTCAAGGCTCAGCTTTGTCCACACTTCTCTTCCTGATCTTCATAAATGGCATCCCGTCTGACCTTTCAACAAACAGTGAAGCTTCTCTTTTCACCAAGGAATTACCACAGTTAAAATCGCTCACTCGTGCCCAACAAACCATCCTGCACCAACTCCGTACAGGCACGTCCACTCACTCTTACAGCCAAAATTATCGTATCAATCAGAGTAGATAACACACACTGCCAATTCTGTGATGCCGAGGAGATCACGGAGTACCTCCTCATCTGCCCCACTGGACTACCGAACGCACACTCTGCTAAGGAGGCCCTGTTTATTCTCCAGACATCATGCACGAAGAACCGATCAGTGTCCTGCAATTTCGGAAGAAATCGGTCGCATCGAGCGTCCGCGCAATTAGCTTGCTAATTGCGGAGAAAAAGAAGAAGATGTGAAATTCAATTGCAAAAACATACTAGCAACACCCCAATGTTCTCCACACACACTATATGATTAATCGTGGTGAAGTTTTACCTGCAGAGACGATTAGTGCTGCGTAGAAACGTGTTTAACTTCTCTACGAAAGTGCTAAAATTTTATGAAAAGGCAGTTTTCTAGACACGCGCCTGTTTCTGTCATTGTGGCAGGAGGCAACTGCCTAGTAAGATAGCCTTCTGTATCACAATACTGTAAGATGGATATCAATGGTCAATATGTTTACAAGATTCTTTGTTACTTACGTGAATAAATTTGTCAATTCCTTTTTTCAATCAAGTCAAACTTCGAATTACCCGAAGCTTTCGCTGCACATATTTTAGTTTCCTGACCACCATCAGGCAACAAGGAAATGGTATCAACACCATTACGCATATTGGTATGCTTTTGGCATTTATGTCAAAGCTGAACTTGTGGATCCGTCAATGTTTCCAACTTCCGACGTATTAATTAAGCAGAAAGATATTTAAGACACTAAAGCTAAAATCATTGATGATCACAAACAGTGTATCACAAGTTGAGGAAATGCCCCCACTTCTGAAAATGATAAAAGGCAAAAACATTTGCAAGCAATCCTTTATTCTTGGAGGACAAAAAGCCCAAAAAAGTAAGTGACTTTCTCGTGGACTTCAAATAGGCAGTGGAGAAGAAAATGTCTTCAATTCAATGAAAGTAGATAAAGGTTTCTGGAAAGACGTAGGATAAACAAAACATGTAGAAACAATGATCTAAAGAATCTGCATGTGGCAGGAGGAAGATGCATCAATGATCTAATACACCCTCGCGACTTCATGTAAATAGAAATGAGGTCTGAGACAGGAAAGTCAATGAGACTGTGGATCACCATCACAACGAAGATGTGTCCCATGACCCTGTAGCGTTTTTCTTCTGGACGTCTAGGACCCTCATTAAGAGGGGAGTCGGATCCTAACCCGAATCATGAGTGTGCAGTACTGGCCTAGCGTACTCGGCTACGCCTAAGCCGGTGGGATTATCCTGACAAGCTGAAACTTTAATTACGCGACTTAGAAGCGGGTATTGTCTTCTGCTGGCGTCGTATCGGTTTCGTTCCGACCCGGAGGTGAATCCACTTTGACCCACTGGGGAGAGAATGAGCAGACCTTGAAGTACTGGCTTCTGGAGTATCTGACATCTATAATGTTCAGGTTACCGAATAAACGTTTTGTGACGAATCTTGATTATACCTAATCTAACAGGAATGAAAATTGAATATTCGCCTAATAATAAACGTTAAATAGCCTCGGTTCTACAGGATTTCTTTCTGTCGAGAGCTTTTGATATATGGATCGCCAGAAAAACAGCTTTTAGTAAATTTCATTTATTTACTTATTAACAAATAAAAATACTATTATTTCTACAAAAATTGTGTATTCGCTGTATTGTAGTCTTTTTCTGTTTTCAGTCAGGTGACGCGATAAGCGCAGCTGTGGCCCCAACGATAGTACGCCATTTTTTCTGTCCATTGCTGATGGTGTGGCAGCTGCAAGTCCGCTCTAGTCCAGGTCGTGATGTCCCTTGTCCATTCTTATTGATGGTCGCCCGTTTGATAGTTTTCCCTCGATAGAAAAATCATTTCAGCGCCGATATTGTCTAGAACCCAACGGTTTGTTCTTTAGTCTGTCCAACTCACTCACAATAGTCATCTCATATATACCTACATGTCAAATGCGTCTATACCTTTCTCGCCTCCCTTGGTCATCGCCAAGGACTCACAACCATCCAATGCAATGGTAAAAGTTGTAGCCTTGAGCAGACTCAGTTTCGGGAGGTTGCCGAAATTACTACTCTTCCGAATAGTGATTATTCCTTCAACTGTTTTCCGGGCCAATGCCAACCTTCTGCATATTTCTTGACTCCTACTTCCATTGGTATTTATTATTGATCACAGGTACATAAATTCCGTTACTTCTTCCAGATCGCTGTCATCCAGTTCAATACTACTAATAAAGTATGTCGTATTCTTATCAATTACCAGAACTTTCGTCTTCTTGGCATTGAGTAGTAGACCTCTTTCTGCACTGGATTGTTTTGTGCGATTAAGTCTGTCTGATAGATCACTTCTACTGCAAAATAACAAGATTGTGTCATCGCGAACTACAAGTTACGTATCCTTCTCCCGCCTATCCTCCTCACTGCCTCATGTCCTTCATTCAAAATCGTCCTCATGATATCCTCTGTATAGATGTTTTAGAGATTGGGTGACACAATGCAACCTTGTCTGACTCCTCTGCCTATTCTAAGCCACACTGTGTCACTGCCGCTTGTTCTGACTGTTTCCACTTGTCTTTGTAGAGTCTTGCAAATAATTCCACAAGGTAAAGAGGGAATCCCATATTCTTCATGACAACCCATAAATGTTGATGACTCAAACAATCGAAGGTTTTTGCATAATCAATAAAGCACGTATAGAGTAGAAGAGTGTGCTCCCTATGTTTTTCAATGATCAGACGCTTTTTTATTATTTGTTCTCTCGTTCCTCGTCTTTCCATGAAGCCAGCTTCCATTCATATCTTCTCCTCGTATTTTTTCTTCATCTTGTTGACAATTACCTTCAACAGCACCTTGCTGGCGTGTACAAATACATTGAAGGTGCGGTAGTTAGCGCATTCGCTCAAGTTGCCCATCTTTAGAAGGGGCACAATACACCTCTGGACCAGTCTCGAGGCCATTCTTCTGTTGTCCAGATCTTCTCGCACAACCACCACATCAACTGTATGCCGACATCTCCAATTGCTTTCCACATCTCAATTGGGATTCTATCAACTCCTGGTTATTTTCCATTTTGCATCTGTTTTATGGCCCACTCGAATTCTTCTTTCGTGGGTAATGGTTCATTTTTATACTTGTAATTTATGTCATATTAGCCTTCTCCTTTGTCCTGTTTCTCGTACAGCATTTCACTGTATTTAGATCATCTCTTCTTGATCGCTTCCGCCTCTGTCAATGGTGTTCCGTTAGCATCATTTATGACATCAGTCCTGGGAGACCATTTGCCTGTGATTTCTTTTACTAGCTGAAACACTTTTATCGTATTTTGGTGACTCTTCTCTATGTCAGTACATCTAGACTCTAAAACTGCATTTTGTCTTTTCTTGTATTCTTCGTGTATCCTGCTGCTGTATGTACAAATATGACGACACATTATGAACTGTATATGAGTTAAACATAATCACCTTGATTTTCAATAACTTTTCCAAAAAATGAGATTTTCAATCATTTCAAGATATTCTTGCACTGTGTTGTTACTTTCGGTTTGATCATTGAAAATTGATATCAGCACAAAAGAATTCAGAATTATGAAAACCAAACTGGTTTACTTTAAGTTTAAATCAGCAAACTTCAAATTGTGGTAATTTCATTTGATTTCGGTATATACACCTAACGCTAACCCTAACCCTAACCTTGTATATGTTTTGTAGTGTTTAAATTTTTCAGAAATAGGAATTTACTACATATTTAGACAAACTAGAGAAAAATGAGGGATTATTGAAGGAAATACCAACCACGTTGAGTTAAAGATATCTAACTGTGAATGTACAGTAAGCTAGAAAGAGACTCCACTGAGTGGATAAAGTGCAATATCTTGGTTCAATGCAAGATACTGAGGAAGGCATTAAGAACAGGAAAAAATAAACAGTAGCTGCGCTGCAGTCAATAAACATAAAAACTGTTGTTCTCTAGGAAAGACATTAGCAAATAAATAAGAGCTTTTACTGAATTCATTATCAATCCATCTTGCATGTTCAAAGACTCTAATCGGATATACGGTTGATGCAGAATATTTAGTTAGGCATGCAGCATATTGAACGGCATATGAAGTCCATATAATAGTTTCAGCCGAATAAATTATTCGCTCGCATTGTCTATAATTAACGAATAATTTTCTCTTTTGGATATACACCTGCTATCCGTTTCAATAAAACAAAAATGATGTCGTAGAATAGTGCTGTATTCCTTTCATAAAATTAAAAATATCGGACAATATATGCTGTTGACAAAACATACATATTACGCAATGTGCAATTTGCTTGTATAAAATAATTAAATAGCCCATAAAGCTGTGTGTGTAGAGGAGAGTGCTGATTATACGCTAGAAATATACTGGTAGGTTAGCAAAAATGGTTCTTTTGGCGAAGGAGTATTGTTTGCTTCTATGCGCTCGATCGAACGATAATTGTCGCCCCGAACAATTGATTGGTGGGTCGGACCGCGGGAGAATTCAAAAATGGCAGTCTGCACTCGTCGCAGGGTGATCCGGTTTCTGAATTCGGGCATCGCCGACACGTAGACGGTGATGTTGAGAGCCGAGTCGAGAATGAGGAGGACTTCAGCAGCCACAATGGCCTCCCGGATGGCCGTACTGCCTTCTGGTAGCAGGTTGCTGCTGAATTTGGACAGGACCAGTAGGATGAAATTGGGCGTCTCGAGTAAGCTGAACAAGTAGGCAAGTAGGAGGACGGTTTTGGTCGCTTTCATTTGGCGCCGACGACGGGCCGCGTTAGCAGACACCCCGCGAGTTGTCCAGGGCGAGATACGGAAGGCGATAATGTTGGAGACGACGAACACGGTGGCCACGGGGATGATAGTTTGAAACATGAAATAACCATAGGCCTCGAAGTAGGACACAAATTTTTCCGGAAGAAAGAGCTGGAATTTGGACATTGGAATTGGCCATTCGCAGACAACCAGGCTTTCGACCAGTGTTTCCACAATAGCCAGTCCGGCGGACAAGACGAACAGCAAGTAATACAGAGTTGTGATGGTTTTGCAGGAGAAGATGCGCTTCGTTTTCATCGGTTTGATTACTACCTCGGCTCTGTAATAAAAAAAATTGAACAAACGTTAAAGTAAAGTAGCCTTAGTTGCTAATGTCCGTGTCAGTGACAGCTTTTGTCCTCATCATTGTACAGCACTATTTTTAACAGTTTTATTGTTTTCCCTTCTATCTGTTTAATCTTTTTGGAAAGGGATAATGTTTGTTGCACTGGAAAGATCCTCGAATGGCCTTAACTGTGGAAGTCTAATAATCAGTAACCTTATGTTTGCAGATGACATTGACCTTATTGCTCTAAGTGTTGAAGAACTGCTGTGTGAAGTAATAGAGATCGACAGAGAACGCTATTCGAAATTTCATCACACTCGCGGTTGATCTATGATTTATTGATTTATCATATTGTTTTGATGTAGCGTAAAAATAACGTTTTCGATCCAGGTGCTGTG
>JAUYWV010116106.1:0-12118 GCA_032274565.1 Nematoplana nigrocapitula
CTCGGGAGGTACCAATGTTTGGCCATCGGCATATACTGTGGACAACTTTTTCCATGCCTTGCGGCGGGGGGGGGGTGGAAGGGTGTGTGTGCTCGGGAGGTACCAATCTTTACTACTTCCGTCAATGGCATCCATCGAGATTCCTCTTCATTATGGGGGAGGAGATGGTGATAATCAGAGGCTGCCAAATCAGGTGGATGTTCAACCAGTTTGAACCGCCACATACGTGAACGGCACCACGAACGGCCACGCCCCACTCTCTCAACTACTATAGGTTTAAACAACGGAAGCGTGACTACTACGCAAAACATCCATTTCATTACAGCAAAGAGGAAATGTCATTAAAAAATTGTGGGATCCAATTTGCTCATTTGCAGTTGGAGTACCACTCCGACGGAATCACGGTCCCGTATTCTCCACAAGATCGCCGACCTCATAGAAAGTCAGTTGAATGAGTTCGCTCTTCTCGAGTCACGTGACCAAGGCAAACCGGTTTCCCTGGCAACCGCTGTCGATATCCCGCGGGCGGTGCACAATTTCCGATTCTTCGCCGACGCCGCTCTGTACCAATTTGAGAAGTGAGTCGATCTGGCTATCTTGATCATGATTAAAATCACAGTATATAAGATTCCGCGAAGTACATGAGGTATAAATAGAATAGGACACAGAAAATTTATTAACGTAAGTAAAACATTACGTAAGATAAAAATGAGGTTGTTTCCCCGTGATCCTCGTGGTCCACTGTTGCAGTTCAGGTGTTGTTGGGTGGGTCGTTTTCTGTGATGAAATCGCACATTGAAATATCACAAATAATGAATTGAAACACAAATATATACGGTGATCCGTTTATTCATGTTAAACGCGTGTGGTACTTCGGAATGTAACCAAAGCAATGTCACTTGCAATAAGGATGCAATTCGCTGTCTGCATTTCCAGGGGAGCATTACATATTTTCAATTTATATTATAAACGGTACACACCGGCCTCGTACTTCTTTCCGTCCATGGGATTCTTAGCATTCTTCGCCATAACCAAAGTTCGAAGGCATCAATTTTTTTGCTTTCGTTTTTTGTGGCTGTCCAGGCTTCACTAGCAAAGGTATTGACAAGTAATATCTTTGTAGCCTTTGTAATATTATTGTCCTTCCAGATTCTTTAGAATCTAATCATTGGTACTTCTACCCATTTTATCTAATATTTGAAAGGCGGCGATATGATTAAATCGACTGGATTTTATTATGACCCAGTTCGCGCTACGCGCCCTCTAACTGCATCGTTGCTGTCCTTAATTTGAATATAATAATAACACATTCAAGTCTCTGCGCCTGATATCCATATATCTTTCGTTAGCATTGAATCTAGAAAGATCATCTATACTTGACTGGAAAAACATACATACAGTATATATCGAATCCAGAACCCCAATTCCTCTTCTTTATATGATGTAATTGAAACGCTCGACTATCAAATTCTTTGTTGTTGCCTTTCCGTAGCAGCCAAAAAGTAATTTTGTTCATCCAATCAGTCATTTCAAATTAGCCGATAATTCTTTCGCTAGCTGTTGATTCTATTGCGCCACCCCTCTCGGCATAGATCGGATTTCATGGAGCGCGCCCTTGCACTCAACTACACCTCCCGTCAACCAGTCGGAGTCGCGGGTCTGATCACCCCGTGGAATTTGCCCATCTATCTTCTCACCTTCAAGGTGGCACCCTGCCTGGCTTTTGGGAACACCTGTGTGTGCAAACCGAGCGAATTCACCTCACTGACAGCTTGGAAATTGTGCCAAGTGTGCGCGGAAGCAGGTAATATGAGACGTTCTTTTATGGAAGAGTAGAAGTAGTGTGGATCCCACTCAGCAGCTCTCTTAATATCTAGTCGATTGAAGCTGGTTAGAGAAATCATCTTCCCTTCCGAATATACTAGAATAAACTAGGCTAAATAATGTAGTAACTCAGTTAGTTGGCTGGCATAGTGAGGGTACCAGGTTCGAGTCCCGGCTCGACCTGAATTAAATCTCCCTCGTCCAGTCTGATTCACAGTTGTTAATAGGCTGGACTCATGGTCGCCATCGTGTTTTTCAAATGCGTCTTTAGGCTAACTTATCCTTTTCGGATTATTTTTCTTCCGTAGTTGAAACCATGTTCAGCAAAAAATAACATGTTTTTACTTCGATTGTTCGACATCATCTTCTTCAAAGAGAATTACGATTTAAAATATCCAATCCAACCCCAGAGAGCTTTTCCGCCGGATTGACTTTGCACTGTCGGTATCGGGTCAATTCAAACAAAATGTAAAGGGAACCTGTTTAATAGCATTCTAAATGATTACTGACTCAAAACCGAGACGAAATGAATAGAGAAGGAATTAGAGATTTTTGGTAAGCTCATGTCATCTGTGTCTATCGTTATACATCGACTAATTTTTTTTAAAAACACGTCAAATAACCGATATCTTATTCATTTGAATAAGGCCATGAGTATTTAATAACGGAGATCTATCTTCCCAATACATCTTGGTTAGTTCTTTCAGTCAACGATATACAATGCTTTGACACATACGCTAGGTGGCAAAATATTTTCATGCGTTAACCATTCTGTAGTCGAGTCGAGCACTATTTCATTCTCTTGATGAATGCGAGATTCGCAGTAGAGTTGAATTTAGTCTTCAGTAGGATTGCACACTACAGGTCCTTGAATTCTATCACCTACAGTGATTTCATTGCTAGTCGAGTATTCGGAATGCTTGAATGTGAGAAATCAGTTTCTCTTTGCCCCTCCCAGAGAACGCGACAACAGCCCTTCCAAAGTCTACAGACTTGAGCAGGCCATTATTATATAAAAAATATTCTGACATATTGTCAATAACATATATAGAAAACAGGGGTGGTAAATTCTTTATACTACACTTAAGTGTATTCTAATATAGATTGTGGATTCCTTATCGACGATTCTTCTGGACGTAGCTAGAGAGGTTCCTTTATAAAGACTGCTTCAATTTACACGATGAATATAAGTTGACCCAGGGTTATGATAAATATAAAAACAGCTGTTCCAGTCAGACATGTTTCGAAACAGGATCATTTCCCATCGGTAGCCAATGCGGAATTAAAACCAAAGAAGGAAATTCAAGTTAACTCTATCCAGGACTACTAGTAGTATTATTAGAAGTATAAGGGGCGGGCCGATTGCCCACGCCCCTGGTTTCTGAGTGCGTCAAATAGCCCGGGTAGGATAGGGTTAAATGAGAAGTCACATAATATAGTTTAGAGAAATAACGGCGTCAATCACGACATGTTGTTCAGCAGACAATCTACCGGAGACTCACGAATCAATATATCGATTCGCCTTAAGCATTCCAATAATGATACTGTTGTAGCTAAACGAAGTCGTTTGCTAACAGAAAAACGTATATTATCGTATGTACAAGCGAGGGCTATATACAGTGTGGTGCAAGAGACAGAGAAACACAACTCAGCAGCGTGAGTGACGCTCATAGCGACCGGCTGCCATCGCCAGTGCGCAAGCAACACGAAGAACCGCTTGGCCGCGGATCGATTGGTAGTGTGAGCGATGCGTGTAGCGGCCGGTCGCTATACACTGTATTTAAAACTAAACAGCATCGCATTTTCGATCCAAATTAAAACGCCATATTGGTTCCCCTAGTCCCATCACTCGTATAAAATTTAAATGTCGTCACTATAAGAAGTAAGGTACGTTGGTGAGCCCAGGAGACATTTTGTTCTACGTACGGGCAGTTGACTGACCATGATGTCCAAATCGATATATTGATTTGTGAGTCACCGGCGGATCAACTGCTGAATGCTATAACGCGATCGACGCATTTACTTATGTGAACTGGTTTTATGCGACTTCTCATGTTACCGGAATTTCTTTCATTCATCGGCTTTGATTCCGCATTTGTCACCCCGATAGATAAACGTTCTGTTTCGAAACCTGAGTATGGAAGAGTTGTTTAAAATTTATTTAGACTACTCTTAGTCAGTCGACTTGCATTCGCCGTGATAGAATCAACACTGTTGCCCAGATGGAAAGAAGAAGTGTAAGTATCTGCGACCGGGAAGAAGGTGAATTTGCGACTTCTCTTGTGCTTTCTGAAAGCCCGCCCTGTGTTGAACGTCAGGTCGTTCTGAACTTCATGAATAAATGCCACTTGCCACCGATGCTTGCACAGAACCAATGTCTCCTGCGTGCGTCCTGGTCAGCTTCGAGAGCATTAGGAAGAATCGCAAATCAAACAAGGAAAGAATTGGACCGTGCATCAAATGAAATCGGCAGGGTCAAAGGAGGGCACAGAGCGGCCTGCTGCGAGGTTGGTTGTGATGCACCAGAACAAATGAAGACAAATGGGACAGTAAGAAATTGGCTTCTTTGTCAGGTAACCAGTCTTATGATGATAGAGGACAGACTTATTATATTGATTAGTTTCTAAAGTGGTACAAGTAAATGAGGATAGTAGGAGTGTCTTCAATTTGGTTTGAAAATGGGTTGACCTTGCGAAGCCAGTGCTTTATAAGCTAAAGTTAATGATCAATAGTTATGTAGGATCTTCATTTACCAATGAACACTAATCAAAGTTTGTTGATTACTGATGAAGTAAAACATAAATCACGAAGATCAGCGATTCTCCACCGCTGCTTAGTTAACTTAATGTGTTTCAGCGTAGAAAAAACAAAGAAATATTCAACATATAGTGGTCATCAATACAAAACATTTGTGATTAACACGTGATTAACAGGATAAATTATCTGCACTGAAAAGCACAGAATTACTTTTATCCATATCCAAAAATATACACTTTCAGTTCTTCAGGAGTCACGATTTTTATTCCACTACTTTCCTAGTACTTGAGTCGACGTGGATGGTTCTGCCTCTTTCGTGTCGTCTCTGTAAAAGTGATTTAAAATAAGTAATTATAGATTCTGACCGGTACAGTAAGTGCAAATAATCATTTCTTTAAGTATTGCCTTTGTCGGCTCTGGAACATCATTACCGTATTTATTCGTGTATAAGTTTTTGGTACAGGTTTTGATCCTCAGATTTAGGGGGGTCGTCTTATGCACGAGATATGGCTATTTAGGATGATTCAGGAGTGTTACAGGAGGAATAGCACCAATATTATGCATGAAAAAGTAAAGAAAATATCAATATTTTAACGGTAGCTATATGTTAAACATTTTATAATTATAAAAAAACACAACAAAGTTTAATGCCTTTTAAGACAGCTGACAATATCAGATTTGGGGGGTCGTTTTATACGCGAGGTCGTCTTATACGCGAGTACATGTATATACGGTAGATAAATTTAGAGATTTATTTATTTTAAATACGCCGATCTTACCTTTGACTAGACATGTTCATCGGTTGAAGAACCTTTATCTCTTTGGACCTTTCAGTGTCCATGCTCAGGAAACCTTTACTTTGTGCTTTTTACATAATGGAATCACTGGCACTCGCTTATACGAACGGACAGATGTGCTGACGTGACCAGGCACCTTGCAAATCATCGATTGATGTTTCAATACATCTAATGTCATTAACGAAATCGTCTTCCTGATTTTCATGAAATAATGCATTCTCTAGCAAGTGAATATCGGAAACATCGCTGCTGGTTGAACCACCTTCACCGATCATCGCTGCGCTTGAATGAGTACTAATCGACTTGCACGAGCTCGAGCGTAGTATAATCGATTGGTGTTCCTAATCATTAAACCAACCAAATGAAAGGATAGATCAATAAAATTGACGGTTAACTAAACAGCGATTGGAGACAAAAATATACTCCTCGTTGACAGAGATTATCCTATTACTATGTAGACAAATTAGTTCATAGCTTAAATGGTATCATCCACCTTCAGGCCTATTTTATGTATTCGATAACAGGAAGTTTTGGCAGAATGGCTACATAAAGTTCTCCCCATTTTCATTCCGCATCAGTACTCTGTTCCAAACATAAAAGCATACAGTAGTAGAGAAAGGGAGTCGCTGGATGCATTGATTATTTTGGTATTGCCCCCTTCATTCACTTTATTAAGGCTGCCGCGAATGATTTACGAAAAGTAAGCGGCTACTGTTGGGAGATCGTAGACGAACTATGTAAAACCGGAACTATTAATCAATAATATAGGAGGAGAGTATCACATCTCCCATAATGGTCTAGTGTTGTAAAAGTAAGTTAGACTCTTGGTAAAATGAGAGCGGCTTGATTTATTAAAGGACTACTTCTTCCATCCATTCTGACTACTGAGTGAGAATATTCATTGCGTAATCCGTCTTGGAGAGAGGTGTGATTGCTGCCTATTTATATAGTTTGTTTAGAAGAGGAAGGGGAACTAATAGGGAAGTGAGGGGCAATTATAGTTTGATCCAGATATACTCTTCTCTACTACTAAACATATTCTTCCTATAATAATTATTAAGAATAAACTACCGGCATCTAAAGCTACTCTTGATAAGTTTTTTAAAGTATGCTTGTAAATATTTGCTGTTCCTATTCTATATAGAAAAACTCTGAGTTAGAAAATTGCAGTTGCCAAAATAAAGGTGTCCCCATCGTCGGGCGCGTTTTATGCTAAAAATAGTTTTGAATAGTGTTTTTTTGCTGTTGGCGGTGATCTTCAGCATATTAAAAATTCAGTTGTAGAACATTTCTTGGAATTTGTGCCTATAATCAAAAAATGAATCTGAATTAAAGAAAAACAATATTACATTTAATCACTAAATTTTATACAAGATTTCTGATGACTTGATAGTTTCTCCTAAAATGCACGAATCTGCCTTTTTTTTCATACGTGACTGTCCTAGTTGTTGGACACGTTGAACATCGAGCATATTTTTGTATTTGCTAATTTTAATTTAAACAAACAAATAATTATTAGATTTACCGATGTAGTGAGTTTAATTTGTTTAACTTAGATAAACACTCGTTTAAAGTATAGCTCATGAATAAGTGATTTCAAGATGTAATCTGTGCTATAGGGTTTTTCGCAAGTAAATTATTACAATTTTCAGACTGGAAAGAATTAAAAAGTAAATTAAACTTTCGGTGAAGCCCCGTCATTGTTATCTGAAAACGGTCAGAGTGCACTGCAAACAGAGGGAAGTCATATTATAGTTTTCCTATATATTTCCGTTTCCAAATTGCTTTCTCACTGTCAATTTCCAAGTTCGAATGGGTCATTTTCCCGAATTTGCGTTAACTACGCCTTCCGTGTTAGACAAAAGACAGAAAATACAATTTGTGCGAGGACATTAGAACCAGGAACCCGACATCAAGACTTACTACATTAGGGAGCATATGCGTGCTGTGCTTGATTGCAAAAAAATAAATGGTATACTGTATATTTCATAAAATATGTCTTTGAAACTGACTTGAACTATACTTGTGCGGTGTTCTCTCCAGTTGATCTCACGGATTTAAAAAAAATCATAAAGACAGAAAGACGGCTATAGTGATCCAAAGACCCATTTAAAGACCAATTGACATTTTTGTTGTTTCAACCCTATGGCATATCTTGAGGGGGCAACTATAGGGCGGCCAGACCAACGCATCGCCAAGACCCCTTCTGAATCTCATGGTGTCTGGAAATAAGAGGAAAAAGTAGTTTTCAGAAAGGAAATAAAAATAATATAAGAAATGAACAAAGCAGGAAAAGGAAGACAAGCAAACTATAGAAGAATATATGAAAAATCAAGTAGTTCAGTCGAAGGACTGGGAGATTCGCAAAGTCACTCGAATACTTTCAACAGAAAAAATAAAATGTAGAAAATCAAGAGTTGTCTGAAACATTTGAAGCTAAATCCATTCGTCATTACTGAACGATACATATATTGAACTGAAAAATGAAGATAAGTAAAATATGATCATTTTGCAGGACTACTGCAATCGCGAAAACAACATAAAATAATTCCAATGAACACTGATGCCTGCTCATTTAATAAACAAACAGGAAATATTCATAAAGGGAATGTTTAAAATGATAACTGTAAGAGCTAGATAGTAAAAATTAGAACGATAAAATTTGAATTTTAAATATATAAAAATTTCAAAAATATACATTGTATCTCAAAACTTTAGTAATAGGAAGGAACACATAATACTGTATTTCATTAAAATGAAATGTGGCAAATGTTTAACAGTTAAGATAATAATTGTAACACATTGCGGATCTTGTTCAATACATTTCAGCATCACTGGAGCACTGTGATTCATGTCGAAATATTCGACGTTGAACCGCTTAAATTGTGGTGACGAAATTTTGAGCAGTAGTTATCAAAGTTTATACATTATTTATATTTAAATGATTACTCGTAATATAGTTAACTGTTTTTCTTATATGATACAGGTCACCCGTAAGATATTATAAAAAGGAAATTGTTTACCAATAGTCAGTGCGCACGGGGCAAGACATATTTTGCCCCAAATTTATTAAAAAAATGTCTTTCGTGCTTTACTACGTGCAAATTGATAGATAATATAATCAAAGTCAATTTCAATCAGTCACACGTTTTTCAGTGGACAGTAATACTAAGTTCGTCAATCGGCTCTGTCCGATGTTAGTGCGAAGATAGTTCTTGAACAACTTCAGTTTGATGAAACTTCTTTCATAAGAGGCGTCGCTGACAGTCATAATTAAAATGAGCTGCAGGACAAGAACCAGCTGTTCGGAAAGGCTTTATTTGCCCTTGACATAGTTTAACTAGCGAAAACTTGAGCAACTCCTATATGGATCGTATATGGATCTATGACCTCACGAAAATTTGGATAGGAGCAGCAAAATATATTCCAAGAGTTCGTGCGGTTCGCAAATCATTTGAGTATCTTTTGCTCAAATCGCTAATGGCAGAACGTAAATCGTCTGTATCCATGGTTTCGCGTACTGCAGGCGAATGCAAATGCGCTAAAAATGGTTCACCTGCTGCATTCTCTCATGGACTTCAAGTAAGAGCCATTTTACTTCTGTCCATATGCATCCAGGACTAATGTATGTCTGTCGAGGCTTCACAGGGCATCTGCTTCTTGCAGAAGTTTGCATTAAAAAAATATTTTTACCCTCGAAATGCCGCCCTCTGTAAAGTGCTCACCGGCTGCCCCCTACTAAATTTCAAGCTCCAGTTGCGATATCAATTTTAATATCAATCTTTGATATTAATTTTAGTTTCAAATCCTGAGGAGATTTGAATTTTCGATTTTATTGCAAACGGCGGAATATAATCTAGAAATTCATTAAATCCTAATGATCTCCAAAAGTAAATAAGTTTTATAACTAGATATACATGTATGTATATATATATATATATATATATATATATATATTGACGCGACCCTTTTGCCCCAGTTCTTCGTCACTGCAGTTACGAGTGTGTAATTTTAGTAAAACAGAAAGATGCTCTAAAAACTGTATTTAATGACTAAAATATGCTCAGATTAAGCCCCCGCCTTTTGACCGCAGGTCTTCCTCCAGGAGTCCTCAATGTCGTGTTTGGCACGGGCGAACGAGCCGGCAAAGCCTTAGTTGAGCACCCGGCTGTATCTCTGATCTCATTCACCGGGAGCACGCGTGTTGGCAACTGGATCAAGGAACGCACTGCCTATATGAACAAAAAATTGTCCTTGGAGGTATGTGAGCTCAAAATAATCGAGTGGGACTAAATTAAGGCTATTGGTCAGTTTCCAATAAATATTAAGCGCTTCCGCTAGCTCAGAATGTAACTAAGAAAATGTCATTTGCAGCGTTTGATTAATGACGGGCAGCGCGCTAGGCGGATGTTTCATTAGCGCGGGAATGAGACATTTGTACAGCGTTTGTTTGATGGCGGGCAGTTGCTTTTTAAGAGAGCCGTGCATGGTGTCGTTTCATTGTTTTGATTCACTCTAATTCTCTTGTCAGTTCGTGACTGGGAGCCAAAGTTGTATCATTTTATGCAAATCGTTAACACGAAAATCTGGTAAAGAAGTGAGAGGAAGACCGGATAAGAACCCGGATATATGATTTGACGGATTTGAACGGAGAGCAGACACGAGCGAATTAGTGACAGGATGGAAAAACGAGATGCATGTGTCTTGTTATCATATTCATGGTAGCTGAATTTTGCCGTACGTGTGTATTGAGCAAATTGTATCAAAATGAGTTTCAATTTATTAAAAAATTATTCAGATGGGAGTGTTTACCTAGTAGAAAATATAAGAAATAAAAACGAAAAATTAATGTTTGTGTAGTGGGTAAAGTTGAAGGCATTTCTCAGACAATGAAACCACCCGCTTCCATTTTACATATATGTAAAAATGAAACAAAACAGGTGGACATGTCAGAGAAACTGCATACTTCCTAAGTCTCTGTGTGTCTGGAATCCTGGCCAAACAGATCGGGAAAGAAGTCACGGTGGGAAAAAACAAAACGAACAAATGGGTTGATTTAAAGTGCTGAATTTCTTTGTGAAAAATGATCCCCTGTCGCAGAATTGCTCAAATGGCAGCAGAGTGAAGCTCTCAGTTGGACAGCCCCGTATTCATTCTTTACCTATAACTAAAATAAAAAACTTTCAATTTCACTCATTCATAAGCAATTAATTTTAACGCCTCATGATGTCATAATGGCAACGTTCAATATATTGGTAAATTATATTTACTCAACGATAATTACCCCTGGTTGGATGCTCAAAATCTCCCAAAACGGCTTGATAACTGAAAATCATATTTCTTGTATGGTTGATGTCGCAACACTGTTTGCCTAATATCTGACGTTTGGCAGATCATTTTTACCTTTAACTGCGCCCAATAGTGCTCATGGAAATCATTTTCAACGTTTGTTTGGTGTAAAACATAAATAGACCCGAAGACCTGGGGCACGTTGCACTAAAAATTTAAGTTTTTATTCTAAATATACTTTTAGAGAAATTAAATGCGTTTTACAAGACATCCAATTTTAAAATATAAGATTAACTTAAATTTTCGTTTAAGTTTTTTTCATTGAAATTCTTAACAATTAATATAATGCTTATTTCTTTTATTAAATAATTGTCGCTCACGTTCCCCACTTTGTGCAATTATATCAATATGAGTGACATTGATTAATCCTAATGTATTTGGGCAACCTTTAACACTACAGTCGCATAAAAACGTAATGCCACACAGAGTTGTATAGTGTTCCAGGAATTGCATCATTTGCATGACCGCAAGTAGTTGCAGAATCAACTTTATCACTGATAACATTCTACAGCTCTTGTAATCTTCTGTATATGTGTTGGTCTTGAATACTGGACTTTCCAAGTGACAACTTCACTCTGCTCCCATTTGAGCAATGTTGCTACAGTGGTTCTCTTGTTACAGATAAATTCAGAGCTTTCAGTTTTGCTTCTCCCACAGTCACTTCTTTTACGATCTGTTTAGCCAGACAAACAGAGACTCTGGAAGTATCATAAAAGCGGATAATTCGGGCCACTTCAGTTATTATAAATGTATGAATTTGTTTGCACCAATTAAGGCATAAAATAGATACCTACGTATACAAGACGTTAAAAGCGAGCGTGGTACGAATGTACACAAGCTAATATGCAGATGAATATACGTGCAGACGAGGGAAAGAGTGAGACAAGTACATTCTGATTTTTGAGCGGTGGAATTTATCCATTAAATACTGAAGAAATACTAGCCAAATTGTTAGGATCAAAGAAAAATTTAGGAAACTGAATTCTCAGGAAATTGGCCGGGACTTGGATGATTCACCAGTCAACATATTTAAGGAGATACGAGGACAAAACAAGGCTCAAGGAAAGCCACGTGGTGCTCAAGTTACAGAACAACCGGACGGCCAATAACATCTACACAGCTGCGAAACAATGCCCCTGCGATCCCCAGTTCTTCAACAACGTCTAAACAACACAGGAGGAGGAGTTCTTCTCCTGGTCCAAGCGCAAGTGGGGCATATGCAGCTGCAGCTATACCACAAATGATGATGATTGTGGCATTTGTGGAGTGGACATCAATGATGCTGCTGGTAGCGGAGATTGGGTGAGGTGCGTCAAATGCCACATATGGACATGCGGTTTGTGCAATTTAAACACAGAGGACCATTTTTTAGTGCTCCACTTGTGTCAACA
>JAUYWV010116117.1:0-12118 GCA_032274565.1 Nematoplana nigrocapitula
TGGAATTTACCAACTAAAATACTGTCAATATCGCCGAAAACTTTGGATATCCTATTAACGTGTCTGAACCACGAATCTAGAGTTGACTCAGAGTATTAAAGATTGCCTATTCAGGCCCTAATCATTGCGAAATACAGTAGTAGGAAGGTATTAAGGTCTATCACATACCCTCCCGATTAGCACCCCCGTGTGGACTGCTTAACTGTAAACCTAGAAAATTAAAAAAGTTTTCCAGCTTTGTCTGATGTCAGCAATTCCATCCCCGTTCCCTCTCTGGAGTGCCGCAAGGAAGTATCTTGGGACCGTATTACTTTTGCCTCTTCGTGTCAACATTGACCGCCAGATACTATCAGAGTAATGCCCTTATAAAATTCGTCGATGACTCTTCGTTGGCTGCACCATGCACACTACCAGTATAGAAATCGATGTTCGGCTTATCTCTGTCGAATATCAATTTGTGAACTCCTGGTCAGAAATCAATTTTAATCAAGCTTAACACTTCAAATTGTACGTACAGTATATTGCCCTCCCTCATAATCAGCATAGCTCATCCTTTGTACAGAAAGGATCTTCAGCCAGAGCATTGTGTGTTGTTTCCGATTATTCCTGTAATTAGGGTAATGTCTCATCGTACGATCTCATGCCTTTTTGTAAAACCAACAGACGTCTGAAAAGTTTTGTTCAGTCTACAACCATTGTGCATAATTCTACTTAAACTGTTTTTCGATTCTCATTTTTTTGTCAATAAACGTTTATTATTATTATGACGTACGATAGTGAAGGGACGTCGCTGGACGCAGTCACAGAACGCGATGATGCCATACTACTTGCGTGTTTCACTGTCTTTCAGACTGAAGTGTTGGCGACTCAAATCCCTGACCCTCAGTGACGGGAAGTACTACGAAATGGTCAAATCCAATTTTGAACGGGCCGAACGCCATCTCGTCGTGAGGACAACCACCACATACCGCACGAGTATTGTTAGCCTGGTGAAGAGTTACAAGGATCTTTTGTTCAACTGATTTTTCACTGGCAATCTAGAAAGTGGTGCATTCTCCGCACGCAAAGTGTACACAAACGACGCTATAAGTCCTCGGTGTAGTGTTTCCATTCGCATTCTGCCACTCTGGAAACTTGGTGACTGCCAACATTGCCCATTAAATCAGCTCTATTGAGCTTCTTTCAAAAATAAAATATGCAGATAATTTAGTTCCAGAGTTGAGTCTTCGTGTGAATAGTCAAAATACAAGACCATTGAAATTATGTGTAGTTGTGATCTTATATTGATATGGCAAGTGAATTCATTCATTCGTTTTGCTTTCCTTTTATTACATGTCCGCATATATCTGATTTTGAATTTAATTTTGAATTTTTTCAGGATTATCCAATTATATTTTGTTCTGAATTTTTTTCTGTAATGTGTTCTTTCAATTGTGTGCCTTGATAATTGCAATCTATAGCAAATATTGAAATACAATGTACTATTGACAGATCAGCTGGAAGTAACTATGTCGCAAATCTTACTCAGATATCCTGCCCTCATTGTATTTTGCTCCGGGCAACAATCTTTTGTTTTCCATACTCAAACCTTTTTGCTTTCTATTATTCATTTTGTGAAGTCCCTTCGGTTTTCATGGTTTCACACCGGGCCTTCAATATACTCATTTGTGGATGAATGGTGCAGTCTGTATTATTGTATACAATCTACTGTACGATAAATACACAAAAGTGTGTACTGTAGACTTTCCTTTCCCAGTGAGTAGTTCACTATTCATTCACAGTATGTAGGTGCATGAGATACTAAAGAGGCACAATGAATGGTACTCCTTCACGGATGCGAAGATTGCTGTTTAATATCTTTGTATAGAATAGTGATTGTTAATGCTATTGACCACAGTATTTTAACTGTTTAGATATTCTATTTATAGTTGTTATAAAAAACGTATAGCCTCCCCCCCCCTACTGTGCGTATTAGTCATTTCAAGTTTTAAAATATTTTGAAGCGAATAGTTGTACAGTTTATGACGCATAAAATAATAGAGTTTAATTATTGCATTTAAATGTTTCAATTTGCTATTTTTTTCCTAATTGCGATGACTGGAGTGAACAAAATAGGCAATAATTCTGACAATATTTGTTTTCTTGAGTGCGATGATCATATCTATTTTTGACTTGAAACTGTTTAATTACTTTAATAATATAAGTAAAAATACTTTATAGATCTTTATACTACTTAGTCAAAATAAAGTAGTATACTTATAACTACGTTTTCTTTATGCAAGCATATTGTTCGATGTTGTTATTCCAATCAAAATTTTTACTTTGAACTATATTCTGCGATCTTCTGAGCTGTATCTTTTTAGGTTATAAACGACATCCATACTGAGTTACCATTGCATGATTTGGGAGATTACATTACACAATTTGATTAGGATTGAAGAATGATCAAATTGCGTAATGCAAGATAGCCAAATATTTAGTTCTATTTGTTAAACTCTATCCCACCTCGATGATATAAGTATTTCTACAATTACAGTGAACCAAGGAATGTACTCCTCCTTTTCTTCGTCTTCCGGGGGCCGTTGGTCCCCATCGTATTCAGGGTCAGCCTCTCGGTTAATTCTACACTCCTCCCCATCTTCTGCATCTCTATTCCTTACTCCCGCAACATTCATGTCCTTCTCTATATGACATCTGCCTATTCGGAATGGCCCTTTCTCACCTAATTCTCCGTATACATTCGGTATGCAGTGAAGCCTCGTTGATCCGGTCAGTTTGGCTCTTCAGAATAAATTATTATTTACTCGAAAATTTGATTGTTTCCTGATTTTTTATTGCCCTGTGTATCCCCGAGCGAAGCCGTGTGGTACCTCCGCTCGTATTCGACAATTATTTTAGTGTTCATCATACATAACTACGTGGGGTGCACGTGTACCCCAGTTCAGATAGTTACGTAACATAGAAATCGGAACGCCACACCACTTTGTTTGACTAGATAGAACATTGGCGAACTTTTCCATTGTGTTGGCGGCTCTTAAGACAGACATCACTTAAGCGAGCTATCGATCGCCTCAACTGGATACCTTGCAGCTGATTGGCCAGAATTTCACGAGGCAATAAATTTTCGACCACCTTCGTTTAGAGTGCACAAAGTAAAGTGATAGCGTAAATTATAGCTCTAAGAAGTTGGTGAGTAGAGTTCTTTGTTTTTTCCTCTATAAGAGGTCAGATATATTTCACATCATAAATTTATGAAACAAACTAGTTCTATATGGAATAAATCTAATAGGCATGGGACATTTCCAGCAAATATAATCTATAATCTATAGATTTCTTTATATACCGATTAGATGCCGCGCCGGTTTAATTTTGAGGAAACTAGGTAGTCATAAAAAATATATTATCGTAACCAGGCGCACATTTTCATATAACTTTATTCATATCTGTGTTATATTTCATGTTGTTTTGCCTATTTGAAATTACGTGAATTTGCATTGAAATGAATGGAAATATACGGTTCTATAGCGCTGACAGAGGTCAAGAAAAAGTCCACGCTTTTGAAAAATGTGCCTTTAGTCGATTTCAAACAAAGTGGTGGGGCGTTCCGATTTCTATGTATATTACATACTACTACTACTTATTTCGGGTAGATTAAAAGTAGTAGGTACATTCGTACACTAGTATTTGTATAGAGCATGATTAATAGCTGAAAAATAATTTATTTTTTTACATTATGCAAGATAAAAATATATTGAAAATTTAAGTGTAGTTGTTAATTTGCTTCGAATTGAACGTCTATGTAGTATAATTACTCTATGGTCCGAACTGAATACAGTCTACTACGTATGTTCTTACGTAAACAGAGTTCCATATATTAAAGACGGAAAGGCTTTGCACATGTCACAAAACTACATTATAGTTAATTACCCTTGGGGACATTGTGCATATGGCTTTCATTGAATATTTCTAGATGCGTTGGCTGAAAATAGAGAAGACATGCCAAAAATGGTCCGAAAAGGAAACTATAGCTGGACAATACTAAATATAGAACTTTTAGTTCCACCGCATATACAGTAAGTAGGTCTGACAAGTGTTTCTCTACAAGAGGTGATTATATCTTCAACCATTGGGCTCTGTTGAACGAGGAGCTTCTTACTTTAAAAAAGGACTGCAGATCTAGCGATAAATATACAGGGTGCCCAGTAAAAAAACAGAAAATTTTAGAACTTTAGTCAATTAAAATGTGTCATATCTTATGTGCGTGGTAACTCTTCTATGATTGGTTCACGGAATGTGCCAATGAAAATAAACTCACAAATTGTTATATGTTTCAAATATTTGCTTTTAAGTTATTGTTTGAGTTACTGATTTGTAGCGTGAAATTTCCTGTTTTTTTACTGGGCACCCTGTATATTGGAATGAATATTCAATAGCAAAGTCGCTATTAGGAAATGAAAGAAAAATCCACAAAATAAAAGGAAAAATAAATAATAGATTTCTTTCATATATCGGAATGCAAATAATCTCAATTTCAATTTACAATCGAAGGACAACTTTATATATAGCAAAGCGTTTGAAAAATAATACCAAACATAAACTCAGGATGTTTTGAATCCCCAGGAGATTGAAATTATAGACAGGAAATTACTATCCAAACATGGTTAAATTGACAACTTTAGGGACCCGTTTTCAAAAGTTTTCAAAACCACGGTACGCGACAGTTAAAAATCCGTATATAATAGTAGACATCAGTATATCTATATATCTATCCGAGAGTTTCACTCATTTTCAAATTGCTTTAAATCCATTTTGCATTTTTGTCTTTGTAATGTTTCTAACACACGCCTTATAGGCATCATCGTATCGATGAACATTCGTCACAGTCGTGACTTTCACTATCAATGCAAATAAAACCTTTAGCAGTGCTGGTACAGCCCATTTTGAAAATAATAACGCTGTCAGACCAAAATAACTCAGGCTAAGATAGTTTAATTACATTTTATAAAAAACCGTAAACAATCAGTTAAGGAATAGTCGGTGTGAATTGTTCTTCTTGCCCAGCGATACACCTTTCCTCTACAAATGGGCAGTTTCTGCGCGACTTTGAAAAATCAATAAAATAGATAAAATAACAGCGTTGTAACAAGGGACTAAATGATTCAAAATTGTTTAAAAACCGTATATTTCTTTTTCGTTTTGGCGGGAGTACTCCTCGACTCAAAAACGTCTTTTATCGCACCGGGCCTACTGTAGTTCTGGAATATCTGACGAGAAGGTAATTCGGTTTGCGTCGGCTATTGTGCGAAGTGAACAACCTCCAGTGACCAGAAGGTAACTTAAGAGACTTTCCTCTCTTTCTTTCTTGACTACACCCTGATAGCAATCGCCTGTAACTAAGCTGAAATACCAGCGTCGTTAGCGCATAATGAATCTGTTTACGTGGGCCGCATGAAAAAATGCTCTGCTATTTCTGAATCAGGAAACATTCATTTTATCAGACTGGCACTCTTTGAGGAAATTCTGCTCTGTAGTTCGGCTTTCATAGAATGCACTGCTTTAGGTCTGATTGGTTTCTAAAAATATAGTGAAGTTATGGGAATTCACAAATCTATTTTAGGTGGTACAGAACGGAAATACTACTACTAACAAGCACCTCATATGTCATTCCAAATTTACTCTATAGCTTATTGTACAAAGTTACTCTGAATGAGACAACCTGAACACCTTCTGTGATTGAGAAATGTCGTAAAGCCTCTAGAGTGTATATGTTTATGAAGTATTCAACAAATTTAATTTATTAATATTAAAAATTATAATAAAAATTATAACTAGCAATAATAAAATTACTATTAATACCCCCGCCCCCCCTAAAAGCGAAATTACATCTACTCTAGAAAAAATACATTTAAACCTCTTTGAGTGTAGAATAGAATTCAGGCACTGGCTTCGTGATGCGTCCAAAGTTAGCAAGGCTTTTTCTAAATGACTGACGAATCTCAAATTACCCTACTACATATATGATCGATATTAGCAGGATGATTCATCGTTTTCTGTCAATTTCTTCTGTGACTGCCTGGTCTATGAAATCATTTTAAAGTCAAACTCACCATCCATATCTGGGCCAACTTACTTCAAGTGATTCATTCAATTTGCGTCTCACTGAAGTTTCAACAGGTCTGTCGATACTCTACAAATATATATATATATATATATATAAATTGTCTGAAATTCGTATTTCGCATAAATGAATAATCACAATACAATGGAAAGCTGAAATATGAGAGTCAGATGCGAACGAATGAATTATGAGTGAGTGAACACGAAAGTTGATAGAGAGATAAACACGTCAACGATATAGGCTATACGAGTACATTTAAATAAAAGCCCGGTTCACAATGCTCTGTAAACACAGGACTGTGTAACCTAAATTATATAGATGTGTGCCTGTGTACACCAGTGTATTTACACCTGTATGAATTTGTTTCGAAAATGGCACCCAGACGCACAGAGGCCTGTGTAAAAATAAGAGTTAAATTTATGCAACTCTCTCTGTGTACAAAGGGCGCTGCTATGTTTTGATTGGTCGCCGTGGCTAGAATCCTCATTGATTTCTGGCTGGAGAAGCCACCCCAATGCTGTAGCTGTAAAACAGCTGATGTCCTGACCGTTCCGGGGCAAAATACACACATGTGTACATAGAGCATTGTGAACCGGGCTTTACGGTGAGTGAGATCTAAGAAGGGGTCTCACTGAATGAACTGACATACAGTAGGTTTAAAGTAATAAAAATATCCATAATACGATGAGTAATGAAATTTAGCTCATTTAATACAATTATGGGTCGGTCTATGTTTGATTTGGAAGAAGATTTTGGGAAGTTTTGAAAACATCATCCAAACCAGCCTTTACAAAACCTATGAACCTCAGTTTTAATGCTTCAGCAAACTTTCACAATATTTTTAATACCCTCCTGTAGATGTGAATTATAAAATATAAATTCTTCTATAAGCATACAAATATAATTATAATAAAATTTATAAATTTTAAATTATAAAAATAAAATTACAATTATAATTCTCAAGTTGTTAAATACATGTAGTATGAAATTGTGTTCAGTTGTTGCTTATTTAATAGATTTACTTTTTTGTAACTTGTCTTCTGTAATAGCTGCTTTTCTTCTTACTTTATTCCGCCTGACATTTTCTCTTTGAAGATATAAATAAACCCCTGTGCAATTTGCAAATGAGCAAGTTTTCAATACCAAACATAAACTAACTCGGGAGGTTTTGAATACACCCCCCCCCCGGAGATCGAAATTATAGCTTCAAAGACTGGATTGAACTCTGAAATAATAACAGCAAGAAATATTTTGCGTGTATGTTTGGTCTTTCTAAAGTTTCCAATACGTTTTCCAAACCAAACATAAACTCACTCATTGTATTCT
Source organism: Nematoplana nigrocapitula (assembly GCA_032274565.1). NCBI lineage: Eukaryota > Metazoa > Platyhelminthes > Proseriata > Nematoplanidae > Nematoplana > Nematoplana nigrocapitula. The sequence goes on from JAUYWV010116117.1 coordinate 7,445, forward strand.
CGTATTTCATATTCTTTCCTTCATTCTGAGTAGCCTCTACGTGTACCGTAGGGTGCTAATCATTTCTCTCCACTCAACTCTATTATTGGCCATTCTCTTTAAATCACGGTAGTTTTTTATGTTTACCCACTCTTTGATGTCATCTGTCCAAGTTCTCCTTTGTCTTCCAGGAATTCTAGAGCCTGGGATAAATCCTTCTATGATGTTGCAGAACACTTTACCACTGGATTCCCTCGCAACATGCCCGAAAAATGCAGTTTTACTTTTTGCAATGATGTCATTCAACTTCATAATAATATACATGATTTTGTTTAACACATCTTTATTTCCCACTTTGTCTGTCCATTTTATCTTCCGTAACAGAAAACTGACCATACATATGTTCTAACTATATTCTCATGTTCGTCCATTTACCAATACTGCTTTTCAATAGTTCTTTTTGTCTTTGAATAGCTATCTTTCCCAAAGCCACACGTTTCTTTATTTCATCTCAGCAGCGCCCATCTTCAGTGATCTGGGAGCCTATGGTAACAAGAACTCTTAACCTGTTCCAGGATGCAATCCGAATATTTGAATTTGGAACCCTTTCTATCACCATAACCTTCGTTTCCTTTGCATTTAAATCGATTTCATACTTTTTGCATATCAGGTTAGTTTGTCAATCATATAGCGTTCAAGAACTACAAGGAATTATTATGACTTTCGGTTTGAGATTTATATATTCAATAGCAGGCTTGGGCTTTACATGTTCCCGGACCAAGTCAGTGAAACAATTTTCTGAAACAAATGTGTAATTTCACGTTATCTCGATATGCCTAACTAGTTTGCACTGCTTGCTCGAAGTATACTTACCATGACTGAAAAGTTCACTAAACTTGTTTTTCCAAATAAATGATTGCGAAAGACAGGTTTCCACATTAACCTGGAAAATGAAAAGGTAGAATTTGGGTGGCAAAGCACAAATCGAAGTATAATCCGCTGTGAAATACAAAAATAAGTCCAGAATGGCAGTATCTGTATTTCATGTCTAAAGGTATCCGTTATTTCCGAATATTAGAGCAGTGAACATCTGCATATAGTATGGTATTATATAGCGTGCGTCCATCAATCTAATTTGCAATTGACGTGAGAGAATTTGTAGCAACAGAAATATTTACTAAATTGTCACTCTTATCTGATGCAAAACAGTAGAGGTTAACAGCCAAAAGACGGCAGCAGTTCGTATAACACTGCGCGACGTCGAAAGACACATGTAGATAACTGCAGTCTATAAACATTCAAAAACAAGTCCCTCTGGCATATCCGAATTATTGGATAGAAAGGAAAGCTTTTTTGAACGATTTTGCTGTGATTAACACGACCAGGGTGTCTGCAAACGTTAGTAATGCTAAAGAAATCAAGCCATACCGCGGTTATGTGTGAAGGAATATCATCTTATTGATTGCATATATATCACTCCTCAAAAGTCATAAAAACAACTTCTCTATTTCACAATGTTTAAAGTATGACAACACGAGTATTCATGCTGGATGACTTTCTGGCGGCGTCTGAGGATGCTGTGAATCACATCTCTTATTCTTTGCTGGTCAATCGATGCCCATTTCTGCGGGTTAAAATGACAGCGTTGTTCCGCAAACCTTCTTGTCTCGGCCGTCATTAAAAACAACCTTTTCAAGCTGATCCTATAATAAAGACGTTCAATGGGACTGAGGTCTGGGGATCAATGAAGCCACTCTAGGTGCCCTATGCCTTTGTTCTCCACAAAAGCCGAACATTGTCTATAAAAATCCATTGGCCAGCTAAGAACGATAACTGCTATACACAACAATGTCATACAGTCATCAAGCAGTACAGTACACTGAGTAAGACCCAAATATTCGTGCGACAATATGACGTACCTGAACTTAAAACCTACTGACTTGATTTATTTAACATTTATAGCATTGATAAACCCTTGGCATGCGTTTATCACAATAAATTGTGACAGATCGAAGTGAAGAGGACGATGTTTGAGCAGGAGGAAAACACGCCATCTGTGTTATACTATACACTGAAGCAATTAAACCAAGTGAGAGTACAATTCGGTATTTTCTACGACGGGATGTCAAGGTGTTATGAACAGAACACATAATGGAAGGGAAAAGGCCGTTTGCTTCGAATTTCTAACAATAATTGTTTCGTTATTAGGTCCACTATCTGACAAATTCAGGCATGATCATTATACAAATATGTATTCAGGGAAGAAAACCGGTTTGAAAGCCATGTGACGATCAGACTTGGCAACGGATAATACCGGACAGTATTTCATATACTAAAAAGCACCACTGGCCAGAGTGTGACAACGTGTCCAAGTTTTATGAGGCGATCATACTGACTGCAATTAGGACGGAGTATAAAACAAATGATAAAAGTCCAGACGTCTCATTTGACACACCTTGCTCACTCGAATTCAGCCCAGGGAATGTTTATTATTTGAGAGCGTCAAATCGAAAAAGCTCCTGCACTACTTTAAACCTACGAAACTATGCTCAAACTGCTGGATCAGTACTATACTGCGAGACCAGACCTCAAACTTTCGCACCAGTTAATTGCAATACAAGCTCCAGTTCGAGCAGCTGGCTGACATGTGGATTGAGAAGCCGACAAAAAATACAGCTGCTTTCTCGTGGCAGCGGTGTCCTGCTCTGGCAAGCAAAGTGCTGCGTTCCCCGGGACCTCCTACGGTTTTTCGCTCTTCTCTTTCTTTTTGTCTCTTTCCCCCCGCTCTTTTCTCTCTCATTTGGGAGGTTGGGGCGCTAGTGTCACCTTGACTGTGGAAATTACAGCCAAAGTTTTGGTTATTCAAGGAGACAAAATTATGTATCCCTTTACAGACAAAAAGGCAATATTTTCCGTTACCGGAAAGATAAGCACTATGTTTATGAAAGACTGGTACAGCACCAGGACCAGGAAGGACTACATTTACTGGTATAGTTGAAAAGACTGAAAAATGCATTAATCACCAAATATAAGTTTCTAGTCGTTTACTAATGATGTGTTGTGACACAAATCAAAACGAAATTATCTATCAAATAAATATAATATATTTAAAAAGACCAAGCAAATAAATTACAGTAAAGTTATACATATTTGGAGTCAAAGAGAGCTAAAAAATTGGTATCTAAAAGTTGAAATAACAAAATAACAATTATCATAAAAATATTGTGGCAAACTATCGAAATTAGTACCGTCCATGAAAACGTGAAAATTCTATTACGGTATTTATGAAAGTCGCTGCGATGCTACGATCTGAATTTCAACACTTCAGTGATTTGAAGGTCGAACACATACTGTAACATCCATGCTATGTTTCGCTGCAGGTGGATTTAGACTTCAAATGAAAATGGTTCACCTTGTCTCGCAGACAATCGATCGGGACATTTTGGGTGAAATCACAAAATTTTGCCAATTTGGGTCAATGGGTCACCGGATCTCCCGGGCTTTGCTATACTAAAACGTTTAATTATTGTTAGATGCTTCCTCGCATCTCTACAAAAGCGCCTGTCTGTCTGTATGTCCGTCACGCTTATGTTCAAAGTCGTTTGATTTCCTCAGGATTGGTTTTAGCTGTTTCAGAATGACGCGACGTAATGGATAAGGCGTCTGCCTGTCTCCTAAGTATCACACGCCGGCAAGATCCTCCTTTACATTCGAGCAGAAAGGATGAAGCAACATCTAGACGGGGAGCTGCCAAACCGACAAGCCGGTTTCAGACGTAATAGGGCGGTACTAGGGATCAAATAGCCAATAGTCGATGGCTTAATGTAGAAGCAATAGCAATGAGTAGATGATTGGTGTTTGTTTTCAACCGACTATTTTAAGACCTTCGACTCTGTAGATCATATGATGTTATAGGAAACAATGTAAACCATGGGGTTTTCAGACCACAGCACTTTTGCTTTTGAAGTATGACACACAGTCCAAACGGCTGGTGGTTGTTTGGAGTTTTCCCCGATGTGCAAAAGTGTAAGACAAGGTTGTATTCTTTCACCTTCTCTGTTCAACATATATGAAGAGCGAATTTAGAGACTAGAGCAGACTCTAGACTTTACCATTGAAGGGATTTCCATCGGAGGGGAAAGAGTCAAAGATCTACGTTACGCAGAGGATACGACTGCTATTGCAGAGAATATGACATAAATGAGTTAGATGATCGCAAGAATTAGAAAAGGAGCAGAGAAACTAGGTCTTTATTTGAAGGTAGACAAGACAAAACTGATGGTCACAGAAGCAAGCAGAGACGCTGAACAGCTTGAAGTTGAAGGAAGAACAGTAGAAAAAGTGGAAGAATTCAACATTCTCAGCTTTAATGTAACTTGTGATGGCAGTTGCAAAAAGGAGATTAATCGGCGAACTTTTCTGTCCAACTCAGCAACCATCTCACTCGATAAGATATGGAAAGACAGAGGAGTTCCACAAAGTAGGTACAAAACTCTACAAAATGAACGCACTGGTGTTCTCCATCGCTCTATATGGAGCAAAAACCTGGACTGTTGAAGGCTGGGAAAAATACGGATCTCGACTGGCCCCGTGCTCTTCCCTATCTGAGGGAGATCGGGGTGCTGACGCGCCCCCCCCCCCCACCGGAAATGATAAATAAATAAAGAAAGACTGCTTGGGGTAGGTATCTGATTT
>JAUYWV010116128.1:0-12117 GCA_032274565.1 Nematoplana nigrocapitula
TATGTTACCCGCAGGGTTGAGGGGGTCACTCATGCAAAATTTCGGGTTCGTGGGACCAACGGTCTGGGCGGCAACCCTAAACAGACATAGGGACAGATTGACTTATAAATATATATAAGATTTTTGAAGGATTGCTAATTCTCTATCTAAATGAGTTGGTAAATTTAATAGTGTCTAATATGCATCTATTCGTATAGCAATATGCCAAAGAATTAATATATTATTTCACTTGTATGAAATATTCATATTGCTATTATTCAACAAATTATAAGTGCTATACACATGTAACATTAATAATGAAATAAATGTATGGGCATAAATGTTTGAGATATCGCACATGTTATCGTTAAAGTGGGAGTGGAGGAGACCAATGTTGAATACCTTCTTACGCTCCTGAGTATCGGGTTAGTCTCCGTCTCCAGACGATCTGCCTGCCATCTGCCGTGCTGATGCAGAACCAGCTTTCATCAGTGAACAGTACGGTTGCCCACGTGCAAGCATTCTACATCGCATGTGAGCAATGCTCATTTGAGAGACCAGGTCACCGAGAAACACAGTGTTTTATTCAAGTTACGTCGTGCAAACGACGTTATCACGCCTTCTACATTCTGCCTATCATACAGAGTATATATACCTTTATTAGATTTTAAATTTTTTTAAATTTTACGTAAGGTTATTTTACATTTTCACTAAGCATAATAGAAGGTTATTTTATTTAACATTCTGTATAAAATAATGTTATGAATGTATAAGTTCATTAGATCATAGTCATCTTCAGTATTGATTATTGATTATATAATATTCATATTTTAAGTTATCAATCTTATTCATCATTGTTATCACCGTCCTCTTGATGGACGGGCATTTTCGCATGGAACCCAATTATGACTTTTCTATTGATGCAGAGCTGGTTAACTGTTTGCTAAATGAACCGTTACCCGAACCAGACGAAATGCAACTTGGGATACCATCGAAGAAGCCAAGGTATGGATCCGTTGAAGAGGAAGTCGTCTGTTGTGTAGTGGATAACAACATGAAGTCAAGGAAGACCAATGAGAAGATAAAGTGGGGCGTACGGGTTTACAACTTATGGGCAAAAGAGAAGAGTAATCATCGCCTTGAAGATATGAAATAAAAGGACCTACTGAATAAATCTCTAACTGCTTTCATCTTGGATGCTAGGCGTCAGGATGGACAACATTATCCGCCCAAAACCCTATATGAAATCATAGTTTGCCTACAAGAGACAGTTCAGAAGCATTTTCCTGGATGCAAACTGCTGAAAGACGATCAATTTCGACCTATCCAGGCCACTCTTGATTGGGAAATGAAGTGACTCACGGCATCTGGTATCGGAGAGAAAAGGAACTGCAAATACATCCTAACCCCTGAAATGCAAGAGAACATGTGGACAGACGGTATACTCGGCTCCAGTGATCCCCATACGATTTTGGATACCCTCGTTTTTGTCCTTGGTAAACAGTTGGCATTACGTGGTGGAGTTGAACATCGAAATTTAAAGTGGTGTCACTTTACGGTAATGGGTGAAGAAAACGCCGACTACATAGTTTATAGAGAAGATTATTCCAAAACGAATCAAGGGGGACTGTTTCATCGAAAATTTACCCCGAAGGAAGTTGTTATTTCCGGTGTTCTTCAAGTGAGAGAACATGCGCAGTTTGTCTTTTTATGCTATATCAGTCACTTTGTCCAGATAACATCACACCGGACAAATGCTTCTACTTATTGCCAAAGCGAAAATTAGATGGGGACACTGCAAACCCAGTTGGAGTCCATACTTTGACTTCAGCAGTGAAACGACTGTGTAATAAGGGCGGATTTGTCGGAAACTACACAAATCATTCCCTGCGTGCGACCGCAGCAACGCGTCTTTATCGAGCCGGGGTAGATGAGCAACTTATCCAAGAAACTACCGGCCATAGGTCCCTGGAATGTTTGAGACATTATAAGGTAACGTCTTACGCTCAGAAGGCAAATGTGTCTCAAATTCTCCAAACCGTCCTACTTTATGGCAATTTTAAAATTTAAAGTAGGACGCTTCGCATCTACAGCGCTAATAGATTACCATATACGACTTTGCTTACTTGTCCGCTGAGTTTGACCCACCGGAAGTGAATTTTGCTATAAAAAATAGTATATATATCAGTATTAGTACTTTAAGTCAGATAATGAACTCAAATACGTACATTCAGAAATAGAATGAATGAGCCCTTCGCTACGCTACGGGCTGATACATTCTATTTCAGAATGTAATATTTTCGTTAATTATCCTATACTTAATCACTACGTAGCACTGTGAACAATGAAAACTACCATTGCTTCAATACATTGATTATATAGTACCGCGAGTGTATTATTGTTTTCATTGCAAGCGAAGTAAAGTTTTCAAGCAAATGACTGTGCATTTCTGAAAACAAGCAGTGCAACAAGAAGGCATTCTCCAGTGGGATGAAGAAAGCGCAGGAACTGAAGACGAAAGAACCATATATGTACAGTACACGTAGTGGCAGGATGCAACAGCTGGGAACGGTTGAAAGGGGAAGAATTGAAGAAGAAAACGCCGTCAAAGTAAAGATCGACACGGAAGAAGGACGCCCCATATGCAGAATGTGTGAGTCAAAAGACGAGACGATCGGACAGAAAGTTAGCTCAATATGTGTACGAGAAGAGGCATGACAATGTGGCTACAGCGGTTCAGTGGAAATTGCGTGAAAGGTTTTCTGTTCCTCACACTGAAAAATTGTACATTCACAAAGCTGAAAGCAGACAAAAGACGACAAATTCCTCTGAGACTTATTATCTATACGGACCAGGAGATTGAACACCGAAGACCGAATAACATGGTTATAAATAAGAAGAAAAAGAGCACGAATTATAAAGACAAGTAGGATTATCCGAATAGCGTTAGTAATCCTATCTATAATAAGGAATTTGAATTCGGTAGTATATTGATTTAGCATCGCAGTAATCACCAATCTCTTAGTTGATTCATTTCGCATTGCAATCAATAATCGCTTATTCTGCAGAATTCAAATTTATCAATCGGCTACTGCAGAATTCAAATTCTTGCAACATATTGATTTAGAATCGCAGCAAAAACATGTTTTTGGGCTATTTTCTGCTGTGGGTCTCTCAATTAGGAATCTTGCATCTCGTGGCTATTTTTCCCATGTGACCCATTGGCGTAGCATTTTTTGAGTCGTCAAGCAAGCAAATCCGTCAAGAGAGTTGGGAGAAAAATACCGGTCAGACAATTTCAGTTTGGTGTGTTTGATAGGCAAAATTGCAAAAGGGTTACTATTCATTTTCGGTTAATGTTTTGCAAAATGGCAACTAGCTTCTATAAACTGTGCAGACAGACAAAATGAAACGAGAATGTGTTCTACAATTCTATTAAAAAATTAATCACTAACCTGCATGCCTATACCAAAGAGGTATGCCTACCAAATTCTACTGCTATTTTTAAAACAGAAAATCAGCGCATTTGCTTAGCCGAAAGGACAATCAATCAAATTACACGGAAATCCTTTATCTTTAAATGGACGTGTCTACTCAAGTATAATTATTACAACGTCTTTGCTGGAGACCGACACGTGAAAGAGAAATAATGGGGAATAATTAGAAAAGTAGCAAGAATTTTTCAGAGAAGTACGAAAGTTGTGGAAAATGCAAACAAAAGTCATTCCAAGGAAATAGGGGTGGAAATCCAGTTGGACTGCTACAAAAACCAGCACTCGTATATAGGAACAGAAAGTATTCTGCAAAAGATTTTGGATATGTTTAACCACCTGGATTCTCAAGCAGTCAAGTACATCCTGAATCCAAGTTGGAAGGAGTACCGGCAAACAACACCATCTGCGGGAATCAATAATAATAATAATGGTACGTGTGCTTGTTTTAAAACCAAACGGAGTACTATAAATGTATTTAGGAGTTTAGGTAGACGGACAAACAGCGAGACTACAACTTAGCTGAAACAAACTCTTTAAGTGGATTAATGATGATTGGATTTTCCACAACTGTGATGATATAGAGTCAAAAAGTTTTAGTAAAATAATTTCGATAGGATAATAGGGTCATCAACAGAATAATAGTAACTGATAGTTTTCAAAATATTTTTATCAGAAATCAGCATACATGTCTATGGTTTAACAAATAAATATTTCAGAATAAAAAACTTCGACAAACTCAAAGGAAATAGCAAAATTGCTTCATTACCTATTGAACTTGCTCTTTGTAGTTTTTGATTTCGTTTTCTCTTGGTTCAATTTGTTTCTTCAATTCTTTGATCTTGTAGTCAAGAACAAATTTGAACTTTTCCAACTCCTGATTTTTCTTCTTCAGGTCGTAGATTCGCTTTTCCTATAGTAGACAGAAAGAAGTGTTGATTTATTAGAATCGTTATACCTATCTCTATTAAAATATGATTTAGTAGTGACTCACTTTGTCTTGAATAGTTTCATCACGCTCCTGAATCTCCTTTTTCAATCCCTGAATGTCCTTTTCCAGATTTCTAATCACGTTGTTTAGTTTCTGCGTCTCAGCCTGATATTTCTTGATTTCTTCTTTGTGGTCATCAATTTCCTTCTGAAGACTGTTGAACTTCTTACGCATTATGCCAGTCTCCCCTTTCAGGCGCACATTGGATTCTTTTTCATCCCGAAGTTTTCTTTCATATTTGATCTTGATATCCAGTATTTCCCGGTCGGCATCTTCTTCGATGAGTCGTTTGGTTTCTTCGTACTCCATCGTCTGTTCTCGCATTTCCTTGTTCAGATTTTCCAAATTTTGTCCCTTTTCGGAAAGCTTGGTCTCGTAATACTCGGTCAACTCTTCCAAAGCATGTTCGCGGGATTCCTCCATTTCCTGCAGCTGTCTCTCGTAGTCCTCCTGCATTTTCTGCGACTTGGCCTGCAGTTCCTGATACTTCTCATATTCGAGCATCAATTTCTGATTGTTGGCCAGTTCCAAGTCTTGCAATTCTTTGCTATGCTTTTCCAAGACTTCCTGCACCTGTTCCTCGTGCTTGGCCTCCTCCTTGTCCTTCTCGGTCTTCAGAACCTGGTTTTTCGTCTTTAAGGATTCCATTTCCTGAATAAACTTTTCCGTCAGCTCCTTGATCTTTTCATTGTAGTTCATGTCTTTGAGACGGAGCTGGTACTCGTTTTCCATTTTCAACTCATCAACACGCGTTCTCAGCTCCGACATATTCGTGTTCTACAAATTCAATCAGAGAAAAACAGAAACACGTTAACGAAATAAATCATTTTCAATGTACACAACACGACCTATTACCTTTTCTTCGAGATCGGATTTCGTAATTAGAATTTCCTCTGCCCAACCGACTTCTTTGTCCCTCTTGATACCACGGCCTTCTTTGTCTTGAACTCGCCAGATAAGCACCAGACAGTCATCGGACACCGTCACCATGTACTCGTCATTGTGAGTAATTTTCATCTGGAAGAAAACAATGCACGAACAAAATGGTTATTTTTTATTCTAACCGTATTTTCATTATAGCACACTCATACTCCTAAAAAGTATATAGATTCGACTAACAACTACAGTATATACTGTAAGTGTTAAATTAAGATAGATAAAATAATCGCGAAAACCACACACCTTGGTTATGGGAGCACAGTGACCGAGATGATCTTGCCACTCGCCTGGTTGCGTGAGGGGAAATTTCATCGCGCGAACAGAGCCCGAATTTGTACCGCAGAAGAGCATTCGGCCAGAGCGTGAGAGAGCTACAGATGTGAGTATGGTGTCGGGAGATTCTACTTCACGCAGTATCTGCAAACAGGAAACACACAATGCTATATGAACTGAATTATGCGCAAGTTAACGTCGGTAGTAATTTAAAATTATAAATATAAACTAACTAAACTATAATCTAAAACGAATATAAAATATGGAACATTATTACAAATGATGGGCAACAGAATTCCCAAGAAATTTGAAAATAAACCAAATGACATAAAACAAATAGAATGGATATCCGCGGAAAATAAAACAATAAAATACTTTAAAAAGAAACATCATAAATAAAACTTTACCGAGCATATCAGAACTGCCGTATATGTACGACTTGATAATCATCTTGGGCATAAACAAAAATATAAAAAAGTGAGAATATGAATAAAGTGAGAATATGAAATAATGATTGCACTTTTCGATGGATCTTGTCACTATTCAGCTTCAAATATTGTCAACTTCATAAGGCGAGAAGTACATCTATCGTTTAGTCTTAGAATTTAGTTCGTGAGCCTCTCTTGGTAATATTAGAAGATTAGTCAAATCTACTGTAATACCGAGTTCTCTTCAGTGTCGGTGTAAACAAAGTTTGTCCAGAGGATATCATATATAATTTACCTGTGAATCGGCAATTTCTTTCAGAGTCTTATCTGAACCAACGGCATAACTGGTTTTCCCATCGGGGGTAACAGTGACGCCGGTGTAACTGCAAGACTTGAGGACATTTTCCCCGAGTCGCTTCCCTGAAATGAATTAGGAAAGGCTTGTCAACCAAAACCAGTAATCAGTCACAACCACACGAGTTGACACTTAGCCAACTAAAGAATATCATTCCTTGAAATGACAAGGCGATTCAAAAAGAATTGAATACCTCAAATAAAAGCAAATAAAAATAGTTTGGTCACTAACAAGGGAAAAATGAACGAATGACAATCTATTATGAGCATGCTTGGAAAACAAATCTAAAAAGGAGCTAAGGCAGTTATTACAATAATCTGGCATCTCTGATCCTTGCGCCAGACGGCACATATCATTGAGTAGGACAATTCCTTCCAGACCACCCTATGTAGTCTATCATCGGCAATGGTTGATATAGCAGCCAAATGTGTTCCTGAAGTCTGTGTGCAACAGCTTTGCATATCCGCACAAAAAATCCCAAAGTATGATATCTGAGCTGATATTGGTGGCCCCTGTTCCAGAGCAGGTCAGCACACCCAATCTCCTTACATAAAAATGTAGTGTCCCGTAAAATATGTCTATATAAAATTCAAGGAAATCGTTAGTATGGCTGCTGTAGAGAGGTACAAGTCACTGACCAGTGTAGGGATCCCATTCGTAGACGGCACCATCCATGCCACACGAGATCACCTTCATATCGTCCACCGTCCACACTACCGATTTCACTTTGGCGTTGTGGCCCTTCAGATTGGTCACATTTTCAAATGTTGTCGTTGAATAGATCTGAATCACTGTGCCGTGTACAGCAGCGAACAGGTGGCCTCCGTTGCTAAAGGAGCACTGGAAAGCAACAATACAAAAGTAAAGTCAATTGATTAAATTTGCATACTTTATATAGTAAAAAACAATTATGGCGAGGATTCTTAATCACTGTGACATAGTCTTACCATGCTGATTTAGCGATATTGATAATGTGATATTTATTCATTTAGATGTGTAAGAACTTGTTCAAGCTTATTTTTGGTTTGTCAAACAGACATTTTAAATCAGCAATCGTTGTTTCGCGTGAATTCGACTGCTTTTAGTAAACTAACCAATTTGCTTTTGGCAACTGATGCTCAAGAATAATGAGACCTTCCAGCTGGTTCTCAGCCTGAGATGGCAAAATGTATGGTTTATCAAATCTTCACAAACCAAATGGCCAAATACTTTGATTCTTTTATCGATAAAATTGCTTCCAATAATTTGATGCCTAGCTCAACTTCTGAATTCATTTCATCTGCGAAAAAAACTCTTCCTACCAATCCCAATACTTTCCTGGTTAGTTATGATATTGAATCTTTATTACTAACATCTCATTGGATGAAATCATTAGCATAGCTTTTAACTATTTGCTCTTTTGAAAAATAATATATGACGATGACAGGTTTCTTCAGTTCTCTATTTTCAACATAAAATCCAAACCTCACATGTGAAAAGGGTAAAATTTTCAATTGCTTTCTTAGATACGTTTATCATTAAAAAGCGGTCTCATATTTGCTTCCTTCCAGAGAGCTTACGCTATCTGCTCTTCATGGCTCAGCTTTCACAATCAAATTTCCAAGATTACTGGTATTCTTGAAAAGGATAACTACCTGAAGAAGTTCCGTTTAAACTCTTGCACTCTTTGCTCAATAAAACCCCCCTAAACAATCTTTCCTCAAATATATTTGGCCCTTTTACATTTAAACTGAGGTTCCTGTTTTGGTAGTGCCTCTGTCATTTTGGCAAAAATCTGAAACCATGTTTCAAATTTGGTAATTTAGATATTTTTGTTTATTTTCATTGTGCTAAATTTAGATCTTAGTTTTATCGCAAAGATTGTGTTGCTGAATTTAGCATTAAAAGTGGCGTGGCGCTATTTGGTACTTTTACCAGGTTGATCCCAGCTTTACTTACAGTACATCGGAAAATCGAAACGCCACACTTTTCAAGCGAATTTGGAAACATTGCAGAGTCCTGTCTCCTATTTGATTGTGGTTGTAAATCCCTCTTTACCAATTTGTTTTCTTTACCAATTCGGACCTCTATTGATTTCCAACTTATAAAATTCAAAGAGACTATACAGTCTTTTCCTACCTCTCAGATACTTAATACCGCTTCCAAGTAATTTATGTATATACATGAAAACGTTTCTGAATCTCTTGTTTGTTTAAATATACTGTTGTTGTTGCTTAGTTTAAATATGCTATACTGTTTTGTTTCTTTTTACTTTTGCATCTTTTGCTGAAGACCTTTGATTGTCGAAAACGTTTGCATTATATTTTGTTTAAAATCACTGCCTGCCTTCTATTTTGGTAGTCAAACCTCCTTTTATTACTGTTTTTAATTCTGATATAGGTACCACCTCACCTCTCGACAACCTCGTATGGTGAATTCTCGAAAGGTGCGAATGTCATCGATCAGTAGATTCATCAATCGGAGCTTGTCACTGAAGCCGACCAGGACATAGAGACCGGAGGGGTGCAAGGCGATGCTGTAGGCTTCTTCGGCGAATTCTTTGTACAACTCCAAATGACTAAAAAAAGGTAAAATAAGTCAAACAAGGATCTCGGTGCATATACTGTAAGTCTATTCGAGTTGAAAATATGACACTGGCGTATACTGATTTTCGTATACAGTAACAAATTTTATGTTAGTACATAGGATAAGTAGACAGAAAGTCAGTCATCAAAAGGACGCTAACACCGAAGAGTCTCCAACCATTCACAGCTATATGTGTGTAAGCATGATTTGTAACAGTACCGACCAATAGTAAAATTAGGAAGAATTGGACAAACTTCCTCCGGAGTATCTCAACAATCTTTAGTTTGGCCCTACGATTTCAAATTAATTCTAATTGGCGGAATGACGTAATTGGATGTTACTGCTTGCTTTGAAGCTAAACTAAGCAAACTACTTAGTTGAGGAGCACACAATCGTTGCAGTACCCACTTGGTCTCAAAGTTCCAAATCCGGACAGACCGATCGACAGCACATGTGCCAATTAGCGGCTTCCGGATGCACACATCCAGGCCCAAAATCTGACCATTGTGAAACGACTGGCTGAGCAGTTCGAAAGTGGAATGGTCGCCGCTCTTGGACAGTTCAGCGGTTGCTATGGTGATCTGGAAGAGTTGGTGCATATCTGTGGCGGCCACAATGGTTTCCTCCGACGGGCTCATTGTCATGTGGGTGATCCCCTGAAATGCGAAAGCAAGAAGTGACACATGGTTGTTGGTCGGTATGTAAATGGGGGCCACCTGCCTGCTCAACGCTTTTGCTCGGATCGGCGCTATTGAGATCGGGAGGAATCCTGATTTCCCGAATTCTCTTGAAAAAGTCCTTGTCCTCCGTCTTCTCGAACCAGTGAACGATACCCGGACCACAGGCAGCTGCAAAGCCTTTGGACGAGGCGACAATTGATGTCACCGGATATGTGGCTGTCGTCATTTGACTCTGACTTGCTTCCGCGTCTCCTTCGCCACGGCTAAAAGTTACACAAAGCGGTATAAAGTACTTGTAAAATAAATCTGTATACACAGTAATATAATGTATTTGAAAACCGTAATTAACTGCTCATTTTCTATCAATCATTCGAACGAAACATCAGTACTTAGTTAATCATTCGGGCAATTAACCGAAAAACAGAAACTCACCCTTCTCCGCTGTCTTCCTTCTTCACCAAACTCGAAAGTTGCATTTCTGCCTTCTGTTCGCCGTTCTCCATCAGAATCCATTTGCCAGACTCCGTCCCCACCACAACACGTTCGTCGGTTACCCAAGCGTGACAGAGATAGTTGTTAGACTCGGTCTTGGCGATCCCGAATGGTTTCAGATTGTTCTCCGAATAGCGGTAGAGGCGAAAAACGGAATTGCCAACGACGCACAACTGAGTACTGTCTTGGGGATTAAACGATACCTGCAGTGACAAGTGACAAATAGAAAAATGAAAATAAAATAGATAAATAAAAGAGGCTTCGGAATAGCAGCTCAAATAATCGCTTTCGTAGACCGCATACGAAGAGAATGGGGAAGATATAGAAAGAAAGGCGAGAGATGAAGAGAGACTACAAGATTAAAATTCACAAGATAGAACCAAACAAACCAATGATCAGCGCAATGCTCACATTAATCTTTCTATCTGTATTTCTATACTGGTTAAAGACTGTTACGACATAAAAAGCGTAACGTTGTGAGTCCACACGTGGGATTAATTCATTTGTGAGGTGCACTAACCAGTTATTTTTACTATAATAACATATTTTTCTTTATAATATAATGTACTGTATATGTTCACATGAAGAGAAAATGTCAACTATTCTAGTAGTTTGCTTTACAGGCTATTTACATGCAATTTTCTCTGACAGAATGATTTGTGGTATCTCCATAAAGCTCTTTATCAATTAAAGCTAGTTTGTAACTTATAAAAATGCATATACTGTTTTAAATGTCATCAATGGGAAATATACTATTGCAGTGGAGCTCTACAGCAGTATAGAAATAAAAAACACAGTGCTCTACTACCTGATTAATTGGCGGCAGGTTTGGCGTTGGTGAAGTTTTGATGCTGGCCAGCTGTTTGCTCTTTTCCCAGGACCAGTAGACCAAAGTCCAGTCCGGTTGACTGCCCTGGGCTGCGAGATACTTGGAATCTGGCGAGAAGGCGATGTTCACAAACTCGGTCGCATTCACATCAGCTGAGGAGAGCACCTTCTTCTTCCGCAGAGAGTGCAGATCGTAGATAGTGATAGTAGCTTTGTCCCCACGTTCAGCCACAGCCACATAGCGTCGGTTAGGGCTGACATCCATTGCTGTCATCCCTTGGGATTTCTCCTGACAGGCGATGAACTTTTGGGCCTTCTGGTCGATGTTGTATAGGACAATGTTGGAACCAGATGGATAGACTACTGTCTGTTCATCCTGGTAAGCCACCGAACCCACAATGCCGGTGCGAACACCAAAAATATGGCGCAGCTGGGCAGAAGCAATTGCCATTGTTATTCTGCCTGAAAAATTAAAAATTATAAGTTTTTATCAGATCACTGTTTGAACATAATTTCTAAACTATTCTGTACTAAATCAAAAACTTTCAACAATAAAAATTATTATTATTACTTCAACTTATTTTTATTGTTAGATGTGGAATATCACCACAATAAAGGAATTATTCTCCTTAGAAACTATAACTAATAAAAATATGGTATTTTTAAAATTTAGATATTAAAATATACTGTATGTTGAGCATAAATGTTAAATAATCTACATAAAAAAGATTTATATATATCCATAGTAATAAATAAAGTTTACTAGTTCTAATACATAAAATAGGTTAACACAAGGAGAATGACAAAACTGTATTATGCTGAACTTCTAATGTAAATAATTATTTCAAACAAGAAAATTGTTATTGAATATACTGCATATTACAGTATACTGATATATTTATATATAAAAATATTTGGAAAATACTTGTTGAGTTATTTATTTATTTTATCAACTATTATATATCCTGACATCAAGATTATCCAATAATCTAAATGTTATGCTAAATCCCCTTAAAATGAAATAAAGTAAAACCACAGTGTAAAAGATTTATTGTAAAAAATTGTAATTAAAACACAAGCTTTCGAGCAACTGCTG
>JAUYWV010116139.1:0-12117 GCA_032274565.1 Nematoplana nigrocapitula
CCCCCCCCCCCCCCCCCCCCCCCCCCCGAGTCATGCTCCAAAGCGTGGGTGAGATAGACTACTGAGGTCCCCAAAAACAATAATTGTTTCTTCTCTTGCATATGGACAAACATGAACCATCTTATATATGTAAAATAAAGATGATATATGGGCTAAAAGTAGTTCGGTTAATTCCAATTTATCGTATTTAAAAAGATATCTATCGTTTGGTCGTATTTTAAATTGGATTAAACTGTCCTATTTATATTTGTCTCCAAATGTCGTCTTGCAGAAAGTTTTATGGTTAATTTGTCGTAATTTGAAATGACGTATGTCTAAAATAAGAGCACTTTAAACATCGTCTTTTAAAATACGACACTTTAAGCATCGCCTTTTAAAATACGACATTTTAAGCATCGCCTTCTAAAATACGACACTTTAAGCATCGCCTTCTAAAATACGACACTTTAAGCATCGCCTTTTTAAAATACGACACTTTAAATACAGTATACGACGCTTTAAATATACGATATTTAAAATGCGACACTATAAATAAATATACGAGTTTTGAAATACGACACTTTGAACATCGTCTTTTTAAAATACGACACTTTAAATATGCGACAGTTTAGAAATACGACACTTTAAATGCAGTATACAATACTTTAAATATACGACATTTCAAATGCGACGCTATAAATATACGACTTAAAATACGACGCTTTAAGCATCGCCTTTTAAAATACGACACTTTAAGCATCGCCTTCTAAAATACGACACTAAACATCGCCTTCTAAAATACGATACTTTAAATACAGTATACGACGCTTTAATTATACGATATTTAAAATGCGACACTATAAATATACGACTTTTGAAATACGACACTTTAAATATGCAACAGTTAGAAAAATACGACACTTTAAATATACGACATTTCAAATGCGACACTACCTACAGACGACAATTTAGCATAGATCCAATATAGCCATTTTGAATTCAATTACCTTTCTTAACGACTTGACCTCGCGACGTCTCAACGCTGCGGGTAAACTTTATTTGAAGATTCTTCGGGGAAAGACCAGCACAGCCCCTGCGAAATCAAAGTCGTCTTACAAGCTCTTTCATTCTCTTTTCTACAGCACGCTGCAACCAAACGGTAATACTGTAAATATCCTTATTATAGTTTTCAACTTTTGTTCACCGTTTTCATTGCATCTTTCATTATGTCGTATATTGAATTGGTTACTGCTGCTGGATGTGCTCGATTCCTATTATGTACATCTTTTGTTACCAATAAATGCTTATATTATTATTATACTAAATTAACTTTCAAATCAACATGCTCTTTCACAAAATGGTATGCGCATGTAACCAGATTCTTTGCGAAAACCGAAATAATGAAGATAGAATAAAAAAGAAAGTGTTGTTCATTGAAATAAACATCCTGCTGTTAAGTCCTTTTCTTGAATATCGAGATTGCTCCGGTTCGCAGCTGTATGGACAAGAAGCGATATATGACTGTACTAACTAAGAATGAGCCTTTCATGGAGATTCGAATGAAGTAGTAGAGTTTGGCTGTAATCTCTACACCATAACGTTTGTGTATAACAGAAACCAATGCCGCCAAATACCACAATATGTAAAAAAAAGCTCTGCGACAAACATTAGTTTATGTCGTCCAGTTACTATATGTTAAAATATACTCTGGGGATATATATGCACACAAGTGTAATATGATACTTGTATAGAGATTGAAACATGTACAGTATATAAATATATGAATATTCATATATATCGGGAAAAATGAAATATACTGTATTACCCTCTGTCCTAAACATCTGCGTGCATCTATTTTAACACAATATACTGCTAAAAATAAGTAAGCAAATCGATTCGCTTACGCATACAGTGTGAATATAGAAGGATTACTAAAGTGAGACTTTTCGTTGGTTGCAGTTATTGATTGTTTTCTTTCATAGAGTTCAATGAAGTACATACGGTGGTTTCAAGTCATTTGCATGGAAAATGCATGGAGTTATCAGAGAAGTTGAACTATTAGCAGATCAGACAGAATAGCGGATGAAGCTACGGCGCTAGACCAAGCAAAAACAGCCATCAACCTGGGAGTAGCGAAGTCGGTTATTAGAAGAACCCATATGGAGAGGATGAAACGGTCACGATAAAGTGAAGAAAACGGTAAGGAAAGGCTCTCAACACAAACGGAGGAATGCAGCTACAGACCCAGGGACAATTACACGAAAAAAAGAATGTAACATCCGGCAAATTAGGTGAAACAGGACATCAGTCACAAAAGAAAGCCTATGGAAAGCGGGCAAAGGAGGGGACCCCTTTTGCCTAGAGTGTGGACCAACAACGCAAGAGACCGGAACACCACGTGGGGGAATGCCCGAACTGGTTTCTATCAAGGATGAATGTCTGGAGATGCCCAACAATCCCTATCAAAGAGGCTCTCAAAGAACCGATATACTGTATATGGAATTTCTAATATTCAAAAGGACAATATCCTTCCCTATATGAAGAAGGTTGCTTGATTCCAGTTGGAATGGCACGCCCTTTTGTTGTCATCCAATCTATATAACGATTGATCAAATGGTATTCAGTCGTTTGAACTTTTCTAGGAATGATTTCCGGTCATGTCGCAGTGCCTGACGGCGTTCTTCCGACAACTAATTTCCGTCAATTTATCTCTGGTGACTATGAGTGATCATCTTTTTGTTATTCGTTTATTTATAGTGTGTCAAACCTTGTCAAATTTCAAATTGCGTAAATTTTGTGAAAAGCTTAAGAATTTCATCACAAAGTAAGAAAAATGGTAATAAATAGAAAACGTTCGCGTTTGACCATTACAGTCATGCGCGATATGAATACCTATGAACATCGGGATTGTACGACCTAAATTATGACGAAAAATTGTATGAATATGAAAAATTTGAATAATTGACAAAACTTTGAAACACAGGACTAACTTAGACATTTCTCAAGTAAAGTTTCAAACAGAAAAGAATAAGGAACGACGTTATGATAAACATTTATTTCAACTAGTTTCGCCTACCTATGTATACCAGTAGGCATTTTCAAGCAGATTCAAAAGTCTGTCAATCGAGCGAATAATACCAAATTTAAACAATCAAGACACACCTATATGGTGGCCGAGAGATGTCAAAATTAGAAACGCAGTGTTTTATGTAAAGACGCTGCGCGTTCATAAATTTGACATCTCTCGGCCACCATACAAATCACAACGTTTAGAACAGTTTAAGCGTATAGGAAGCCCCACAATAGTCACTTGTGTTCAACGTTGTGATTTGTGTATTTGTTTGTTTAAATTTGGTATTATTTTCTCTATTTACACAATTTAGAATCTGTTTGAAAATGCTTACTGGTATAGGTGAAACTAGTTGCCATAAGTGTTTATCATAATGCCATTCGTTATTCTTTTCTGTGCGAAACTTTACTAAATGAATTATGCAGAGAGAGGTTCAAATAGGAAATGGTACAATTTCACCTTGCTATGAAGGATAAAACCAGTTTAATGTATTTGCTTTATCTTGTATGATTAATTATACTTTTTAAACGTTTTTCCAAGTGCATCCTCAGACAGATAGCACGACAGATTAATAAATTAAGCAGGCACAATGAAAAGCATTTGAAAACTACTGTTGAACAAACAGACGTACTACATAACTAATTTATTAAATGCTACATTTGCTAATGTCGAGTAATTATCTCCAACAGAAAACAAATTTGTATTGTCTACAAATAAATTTATTTCTTTTTGATCTGCTATATTTCTGATGTCATTTATATAGAGATAAAAACACTGAATTTCTTTGGTCATCAAATTCGGACTGGTCGCATGACAAAAGCCATGATACAAGGTATGGTATTGTAGAAGGATATAGAAAGAAGGGAAGACCACGAAGAAACTGCGGTGTGTGATGTCTTGAAAGAATGGAATGGACACAGTTTCAAATCCCTGTGTGACAGAGTGAAAAAGAGATGCCAAAGGGTGGGTAGACACACCTACGGCCTACAAAGGCTATAGTTTGGAGAAGAAGAAGAAGAAGTGAAGAAAAGGCTACTTTTAATCTACAGTACAAATAGAAATAAATCACCAGAGGTATGTTTTGATATCTGGCGTTGAACCACTTCGAATCCGTTCGATGATTCCAGTGTGAAATGATTTGGAGTGTACTGCTTGGCAAACATCATTAATTTGCAGCGGGTGCGTGGTCTGTGAGATTTGAGAAAAAATACGAGTATTAAGCAGCACAATGTGCATTCGCTTTTTCCCCAATGAAGAGAGCTAGTTAATCATCTCTCCGTCGAGTCCCCATATATTGTCAGTCTGACTTATGCACACCTAAGTGGATTTCCGTGTACCAGCATTACTGAGTGTCCGCGAGTTAATTAAGGCATTATGTCTCTGGCCAACCAGGCGGTGCGGCGTTAATTGGTGCAGATCAGGGATTGTACTGTAGATGTTGCCCTCTATAGTATACGGTGAGATTTATTGTCCAGTAAACAGGAAGACGTTCAACTGATTTCTCATTCCCCCTGCTTTGTGTTTAGTTAACAAGAAAACTGCATAGAAAACCAGAGTACCCATAGAAAATATTGCATTTTTATCAAAATAATTAAATAAATATTATTGGATTGATCCCCAGAAGAGGTGTTTTTCCAATAAATATAATGTCATAGTAATGATTGATGTACAGTAGGCAAAAATGCGTTTTTTAACATAACATTAATTATAATTGCAAAAATTAACACTTTAGATACATGTATATATATATATACGTATACAGTGTATACGGTACCTATGCCATGTAGATATATCACAAATAGAAACTATGATACTTACACAACCCATTTTAAGCGCTCCAACTCATGTTCCATAGAATTGGCAGCAATCCCTTGGACAAAATAGGACAGAAATTCATCAAGATCTTCTCTTGTCTAAAACGTTGTATCTTTTCGTTGCATTTCCAATCTCGGAATAATATACCGATCGGAGACGTTGGTGTCTGAGGAATACCTTGATTGTTTAGCAGAGAAGAATTGTTTGATTCAAGAAACGCTGTAGTGGCCCTTGAGGTGTGTGGTTTAGCGTTTTACTGCCTCAAAATTGTATTGTGAAATGTCACCGCTCTTCTTGATGTTCTCAGTTCATAGGATTCAAATCTTTTAATTATACGGTACACTATTACTAAATTCGATATACTCATCTGAATCGATGCTTTCTTTTCCCTTTTGTATTTTAAAATGGTATTTACAGTCCATTGAAATTTACAGCAACTAAATCATTAATTCGGTATTAAAATTTATATAAAGTGATTTCCTTATGGCCGCGCACATACAGTATACAGTCTTTCTTTATTGTTTTGATACAATGAGATGTTGATTGATATTTCTTTGCTCCTTAATCTCTTAAGATATTCCGACAACATTCATTCCTCTCTTCACTGTGTGCTTCCGGAAGCATGTGTGGCACCAATTTACACACATCTGTATCCAAGTTCTTTTGTAATGATTTCAGGCATCATGCAGTAGGACACATTGAAATTATTTGCTAAATAACGTATGGTATAATTGGAATGTTCTGCAAAGCATAATTCAACCAAATCTTTAATATTTTCCTGACTTCAGTTTTATTTCTCCGGATCCCTCTTTGCGTGTATAGGACTGATGTTCTCCTTCAGCGAACTCTTTCATCGTAATTTGTATTCTTATCAATTTAAGAGGTTCTTCCTCCATGGCGATGGCGTTAAGGATGAAAGAATGGGTTTGAAAAGCAGTATAATTATTTTTCTACAAGCGTCAATTAAAACGATAAACACGCCGCGTTTACTATTCTCCATATTAATATAATTCACAACACCCATCAATTCTTCGTTAATGCTTCGTTTAAAAACTTGCTAAATTTGAATAAAATTGTAAAATATAGCATCTCTTAATCTAATTAATCTTATTCAACAAAACACATCTAACCTATCCGATGCGCTGTATTTTTCTATCTATTTAAATATCTGTTGTTTTTCTTTTTATTTATATCCAATTTTTTTGTTAAAAACGCACTTTAATTAGATCAATCTATTTTTCGTCATTTTATCCAAAATTCGACCTATGAAAGTAGATATTTGTTTATGAATTACTGGTGATCCACGCTATACAATAAGGTATTTTCCTGCAGAATTCAACGTTTTATTTCAAAAGGTACGCAATATTACTGGAAAGGATTTGGGTTTTAGGTCTCTCTCATCGTCTCATGACAAAGTGGGCTCCAGTCCGCATACTCTTTTTGAAGAACACCATGGTTGAAAGAATCAAATTAAAAGGCACATTTACACTTAAAATGTAATAATTCAAATTTTTCTATCCAGATCTTTTAAACTTTGTTAACACTTAGCATTTTGTATCATACTTTTCACTATATAAGATCAAACATTTTGGTGGTAGAAAATATTGAATTCATGAAAGATACATAAGCTCCAGTACGCAAACATAGAAAATGTCATTTTATAGTTTACTTGGTGTCAGAATAAATAAATAAATTGTTGAAAACTTTTCAAATTGAGAAAGACTGCGTTCAGAAAATCCAGCAAAACAATCGGCTGCAGCTCTTACATTGATAAATTGTTTAAAATTTGTGTACCATGTAGTCCCATTAAATTATTTAGTTTTTCTAACCAGGCTTTTGATCCATAGAGTAAGGAATGACGGTTGATCAATCAAAGTTCATTACATCCTTATATCGAGATGATTGTTTCCTATGTAGGCAATTTTGTAGAAGATTTGGTTAACCAGAGATAAAGCATGAAAATAACATACACATTGTAGAAATCGGATTTCCCGCATATATACAGCTTATCTAGATGTGACATACTGTATAGAACTTGAAATGGCAACAATCGAGTTGATAATATACAGTGGCAAAAAGACCTATTTTACTATCCATACAAAGTAAAAATAGACATTTCACCTTTTATTGGCATCTCAAATTTCGATCAATCTATAGAAACCTAATTATGAAAGTGATACCTATTTATTTTAAAAGGGTACGTACTTTATAATTTAACCCCCTATCCTACCCGTGAGGGGGCGAATCGGCCCGCGCTCTTTTGTTTTTACTGGCGTTTTTATAAATAAAAGACGCAGCGACATGAGGTTCACAGACTTTTCTTATTATTATGTTACGCAACTTTTATAAGACTATTTAAAAAAATTTCTTTAGAATATTCCAGTTTAAATAAACATATTTGGAT
Organism: Nematoplana nigrocapitula; assembly: GCA_032274565.1. Taxonomy (NCBI): domain Eukaryota; kingdom Metazoa; phylum Platyhelminthes; order Proseriata; family Nematoplanidae; genus Nematoplana; species Nematoplana nigrocapitula. Next base: position 7,269 of record JAUYWV010116139.1, read on the forward strand.
ATTTTGGAAACCGAAATTAAGAATAATAAAAATACAATTATATAATTTTATAGATCTATAAATACATAATAATACTAGAGATGAATAGGATATATGTTAAATACATTTCGGACATAAAATAAAGCGAAAGTATACGAATAGGAGATATCAATTGTGAAATAAAAGAAAACATGATAATAGGCGAATGTCACGTGGCAAAGTTAGAACACTAAGGCGATTCTGTCATCAAACCGATGCAGCTACCTTACGTGTTTTACGCTTAGACAGCCACTATCAAAGATTATACCTACATACCAAATTTCAAGGCTCTATCTAAACAAGGGGGGGGGGCGATATATGAGGCGCGGCGCGAATCGCCCCCCCCCCCCCCGGTTTCTGAGTGCATCAAATAGCCCGAGTAGGATAGGGTTAAGGACACTTTACAAATTAGAAAAATGGGAAATTCAAAAATATTCGTCTGACGAAGGTACCCGTTCCGCGATGCCTAATTCCGGCTATTTTGGGCCTCATCAGAAATCGTGATTGCCTGACCACCCAGCCAAATAATCACCAAACAAGGGTGACGTTGTATAAAAGCATTGGAAACTACAATGTTCTGTCGAAAACACATATAGAAAGTTTAAGCTGCAGAACACCATTCTCTTTCGCTGAAATATATAGTACTGAAACCATACAGCTAGTAGTAGTACGTGAGGACTGGACTGCGCTTTTTCATTCTGGTCTATTGGCTGCGTTCATTTCAGCAAATTTTCCGACTTTGTGTATACGAAACATCTTTTCAGGTAGGTAACTTTAAACGTAAAAATCAACTTTTAAGTCAATGATTTGCAGTTTTTTGTTTTAAAATATGTCTTAATAATGTCACCCATTTAATAATTCACATTTCTCCCGTCTCAGGTTGGACGTCAAGAGGGATACAGCCCCCCCCCCCAAAAAAACAAATTAAATTTGATTTGTACTTTTCCCAATCAAAGCAAATTTTTGTGGTCGACTAGCGGAACTCCGAGGGTAGACGATTTGAGTAGGGAAATACATATATTGAAATTTAGTTGTGCGAATAACTCTGGGACAAGGATTGTTGGTGGTGGTGTGTCCACCAATTTGCCCGTATTTCATTCATATGCAAAACAGAAACTCATTCATTCATCAGACTATTGTAGATCGCCCACAACCAAGAAGGCAGTGTGCCATCGACCCACAAGCAGTTTTTACGATTTTTCTTCGCGCACCCCTCCAAACTAGACAAGGAACGTCATTTCTTCGGCCTTCATCACTAAAAATAAATCAGACTTTATGGAGGGTGTTGGCATGCATACAATAATATCATGCCTGTAACTCTACGTGAATGCCACAATAAACCATCTTTTGCAACCAGTGGATAAAGCTGGGAAGAACTGGTAGCGCTGTTTCGACCTTGTTACTCTCTTCCTCCCCCTACACTCATTCCCATCAGTGCCAACATGAGCAGGGACCCTTTGCCGATGGTGTTCGGGTTTCGGTTTCAAGCTCCCGCAGATACCAGGCCAGCGCTACGGGGTCCTCCGTCAGCACTAACAGAGGCGGGACCCGACCCACACACCAAACGCGCTCAGATGAGTAGGGCACTACTGGAGACATTTCTCCAGGGTCCGCTCATCCTTTCCACAGTGGTGTCTTAGCGAGTTACACCGCCAGAAAGCGACAACAATGCCCGCCCTTCTATAAGCTGTTAGACCGCAGTTGAGAAAGGATCAGTTACTGCAAAAGAACTCCTACGAGAATCTTCTGCAGATGACAAATACAGTGAAGCCTCGTTAATTCGGACATTTTGGTTCCCAGGAAAATTCCTTTGAATAACAAATTTGTCGGACTAATTAATGTAGCACTATTTATCTGACAATTAAATATCATCTAACTGTTTTGTGCATTCATCTACTACTGGCGGCCAAACCAGCATGAGCATCTTCATTTGTATGCAAGATATCCCAGAAGCAATTGTAAATTTCACCCAGTCTATTTGCAAAATGAGGAAGTCTTTCTCGTTAAAACACTAAAAATTAGAATCCATTTTATAATTCTAATCTTGTATGTAGTCCGGCTTTCTTTTCTCTCCCTCTTTCTAGTCTACTTTGCTAAGCAGGTGTATGTATGTACTGTATCTATAGCAAAGTTTACTACTTCATGTACAGAATATCAAAATCGAACTGCACCGAATAAGTAGTACACGCATAACTTTCAAGAATATATAGACTTGTAAAAAATTATGTCATTTTACGTTTATTCGATAATAATAATAATAATACCGTTTATTTTTTAACAAACTGGAAATCAGAAATGCATGAATACATGAATACAGAACTTATTTAATATTGAACATCAGCGTCCAGGCTGTGGGTATGAAACTTTTCAATCGTCTGCTAGTTTTACAAAAAGGCATAATTACTTAGTTTCTATGATGACTATGTGCAGGCATGATTGGGAAACGGCAGTGCTGAGGTGACAGTGCTTTTTAAAAAGTGCAATGCTATATGTGAGTGATGTCTCACGTCGAGATCATCTAAACAGTTAGATTCACAGTGAAAACCACAAATGATCCTATGAACATGTTTTTGAAATTTTAATAGACGCTGCTTTTCTTTATCGTTAATACCAATGAACAAAGAATTACAATATTCAAAAAGGCTACGAGTAAGTAATTTATACACAGAGATAAGTTCAGCTTTAGTACAGAAATATTTTAGAGTGCGGAGGACATATATAGAGTTTTACTAGCACGTTTTATTGTAAAATCAATGTGATCATTCCATTTAAAACTAGCATTCAGATGTACACCAAGCTATTTGAACTTTGTGTCGATTCTTAAATTGTTAATAGCAGTAGGTATGAAAGATTGTCGTCGTGGGAAAGAGATGCGCACACACTCGGAGATGTTCAGAGGAAGTTTGTTCGAGTCGGACCAAGACAATATATGCACACAATCTACGTATCAATGACCACTGCCGGCATCTCCCACAGCGTATCCAGGAACTGATCCTATTTTCCGCCTTATCCGATGTCGACTGCTCAAAGTAGGCGATTAGCTGCTCGACATGTGTCTAGACGTTCGGCTAAACAGTGGGTGAAGAGAAATTTAAATCTCAATTAGCCAATGAGTCTACCCGATATATGTACAACATCTACGTATTAGGAGAACAAATCAGTTTAAACATAAGTCTTAGCTGAAAACTTTTGACGAGTATTTAAAGCAACGCTATGATCGCGGCTGGTTTCCCGTCCGGATTAATGAATCATTTTTTAAGCAAACTGAACCGTTTGTTCCCAATTTTAATATCCGAAACGCGAATTTCCGGATTAATGATGAAAAAATGCATTGCGGAAATCCGTTCCCATAGAAATTTGTCCGGATTGCGAGGTTTTCGGATTAACGGAATCCGGATTAACGAAACTTTCCTGTATATACAGTATATCGTTACTTGCATGCGAAACTGCGTGCGGCTCAGACTACAATCGTTGTAGTTGAGAGATGCTTTTCTGTGTGCAAAACAAAAAATGCTTTCAAATGACATCAATTTTCTACCTGGCAATGCGGAGAGGTATATCATATTGTACTATACATACAATCTCAGCAGTGAGTTCATATTGCTCCCTAACCCAGTTAAATAAATACATAGTTTTGGAAATTATGTCGATTTATGCTGATATAACTTGTGTGTTGTGAATCGTACGTTTTATCTGTGACTTTGTTATCGTTAGTTTGTCACAATGAGGCCGAGGTAATTACAAGACGAAGTAAAAAGACGATTTTTAAGTCAAAACATTTTAGGGAATTCGAGAAAAGCTCAGTCTCTATCAGGACAGAGTCCAGATAACTTCCAGTGGCGGTCAGTCAGCGATAGCGTCTTCTCCGTAATGAAAAGTGGGGAGATTTTGTAGATATGACGTGAAGCGTAATCCTGAGATTTTTGTTGTTTATTTTCCCCCATTTATCGCCCGCTGGCTCTACATTCTCCTGGCTTAGCAATACGCCAACGCTGTTCATCTCAAGTTCACTAATCTCGTCTATGGAGGATGACTAAGGAGACCCTTGAAAGAATCATGGATGATAAGTTTGAGTTTCAGGCGGCATCCTTGTTAGAGGAACCGAAGACCCCGCAAATATCGAGGTCACCCCCACGGGGTCCTCCCAAACGCGCGCAGACACGGGCCCACGTAAGTAAAGCAGTACTTCAATGTCTGCTCATCCTCCCTGCAATGGGGACACAATGCGTTCAAACGGGCTGCACAGTGATTGAGGTCACAATATGGGAAAAGCTTAGTCCTCAACCAGCAGCACTTAGAATTTAAGCTTTTTCCTAAACCCAATGGTGACTCCACACTAAATAAATATAACCTAAATATGTTGCATATAATTGACAAAAATGTGTATGTTTCGCAAACTATTAGATACAAAAATTCGATTTGCCAACTATACGTAAAGTTTGGCGAAACATGAAACATTTCTAAACAGTAAACAACATATTTAATTTATATCCTATCTATATAATCATTTATAAATACAGTAGGTCTTGGATGTGTGTGTGTTCGCTATCTTCTTCTACATTTTTAACGCTATCATCCCGACTAAGGCACCATTCGACGCAGAGTTTTATTGGGCAAGTCATAGTCAAGGTTTCCCAGTGATCAGACCATCGTAGCTACCATGGCGGTGATAAAACCTCTCCTCGAATAAAGAGTATTCGTAGGAAAACTGAATTCTGCAGTAGGTAATTGCTGCATTGAAAATCAATATATGGTATACTCCTAGAATACTGTATTTTAATTGTAGAATAGCTGCTAGCTGCAAAGCTAAATCAATATAGTCTTCTTCTTG
>JAUYWV010116150.1:0-20792 GCA_032274565.1 Nematoplana nigrocapitula
ATAGCTGACCTCTTTGTTGCGTGTCGCCCTAGGTGGGCTGTGTAGTGTTAATAAAGTTTTGTTTGTTGCGACCACACGTTTTTATCTTTACTTAAGTCGGGTTAGCTACTTCATACTTCTCTCACTTGTTGGCCCCTTCCTGCGGTCGAAAGCCTGTTAACACTATTTAATACTGTTTTTGCGAGTGCGCAATTTGTTGTTTATATTTATGTGTATTTGTGTAGAAAGTCAACTGGTGTATCTATATCGCTGTTTTTCATTCTATAAAGTGTAGTTATTTGCCAGATAGCTACAGTACATGTAATGTCGTTTCTTGAGTTTCCGACGAATAGAGCAGGTTCCTATAGCTTTCGTATTATACCAAATAGTGCCGTATACGCCGCGCAAGACCAGATTTTAAATTTAGTATAAGATTAGTAAGAAATCCCGCATAAAATATGCCATATACACGACTTAATATGTGACAGTGCCACATGTTGATCCAAGTCATCAATTCGTCTAATCTGTACTTGGAATCATTTGAAAAATAATCATGCTATTTTATGACACTTTTTTATCCAGACACACGGACCAACAGAAACATCCACTATTATAGATCAACACAATTGTGTAGTAAATCAAAGTTGGAAAAGGAGAGAACACAGATCATCGTTAAAGTATAGGCCCAAACAAATTAATGTGGATGCACCACGTGAATCATAAGTATTGATTTTTGCTATCAATTGTATATTTCTAATGGGAGACGTTTTAATTTTGTCAGTATATGAGTATATTTTATGTGGCATTTCTTACTAATCTCATCCTAAATTTAAAAGATGTCCTGGCGCTATGCCAATATTTGGTATCATACGAAAACTAGGAACATGCTCTATTTGACTGAAACTTAAGAAACGATCATTTTGACATTATTAAAACGTCTCCTATTAGAAATATACCATAATATAAAAAAACATCTTTTATAGAATACACGCTACGTCTACATTAATTTCTTTGGGCCTATACTTCAACGATGACCTGGGTTCGTTTCTTTCCAGACTTTCATTTACTACTCGATTGCGTTTATCTATAATAGTGAAAGTTTGATTATCTTTCTAATGTTTCCAAGCATAGCTGGGGCGCGGCGATGACTGGGATCAACATGTGTCACATATTAAGTCGGTTGTTAAATATATCACTATAGTCATTAGCCGGCGTTATATTGATATACACCCACTTATCTGAAATTTGAAAAAAAAACTTCATCACAATAAGTACTACCTAACTGCAAACGAAAGCTCAAAGCAAGGACTGTAGAAGTGCTTTCTATAGTTTTCGCATCATACTGTATATGTACAGTATATATAGCAAATATTGCCAGTAATAGGAAAGTGGAATCTCTGAATCAATCGATAATTGTTAGCCCGAGTGGGTGGGGAAAGTATCGATATATCCAGAGTTCCATGTTCCCCATACCATTATCACTTAATAACATCTAGCCAACTTCCCTAAAACATCGCAACAGAAACGTAAAATCAAAGTGTTTCGGAACAGGGAAAGGTTTTTAACGTATTGAAATATTTGAGTTCCAGCACACGACTCTTGTTTCGCTTTACTGTACTCCTAACTTTAGATAGCGCGCCGGACGCTGTCTGCGCCAGGAGCAACAATTCCAATAGGGCCACCAGTAAGTGTGTGTTCAGTCAAGAGTTTAACAAATCTCCTTTTTCCGGATCGCTTGGGAGTGAGTGAGTGAGCGAGATTTCACCATCTCTTGGACCAAGTTATTTAGAGTTCCACCTGACAACCGCTCATTATTTATTCATCGAAGTCCCATTAATTTGGTGGATATGACCTCGCCATCTGTCTGTTCGACTCCACCGCTGGAGGAGTTTATCCTAAATCCCCCTACCAACAACTCTCGACAAGTTGCAAGAATGCTATTTATTTTCCTACTGCCGCTCCGTTCCCCTGGAATATCCGCGGGTCTTCGGTAGGCAAGAAATTTATTCCATCCACTGTCATCGATTTTTTTCAATTTATAAAAAGAATGAAAAGGTTGCATTGTTCTCCATCGGACAATAATGCCTGTCTTATTCAAGTCGCTGGCTGCTGAAAACTATTATTTGCACTATTGTTTCAATTGCTTGTTCCTCTCGCCATAATTTCCCTATTGTCTCCAATGCTTCCTTTTCAGCGGATATATTAATTTCTGTCTGTTTGGCAAGTTTTATTGAATAGTTTCTATTTACTTTTCACGACTGTCCTCTAGATATACAGTACAATGAGAACGCTTTTAGTCTCATTAATTTAAGGACGTGCACTGAAAATGAAAAAAATAATAATTTTACGTCTTATCAGCCGTGTAACAAAATGACCTCCCTAAGCGTAAAATAATAGCGACTCACTAGACGTAAAATAATTAAGACTCACTAGACGTAAAATAATAACTACTCACTAGACGTAAAATAATTACGGCTGACCAGCTGTATTTCTCATGTCCAAGTAGCCGTATTTTCCAAAATAATTTTAGAAAAGCATATACTACTTAGTAAGTAGTATGTTGTTTTAAATGTATTACTGTATTTTGTTATTAATATTATAGTCATTTTTCTATTATAGTGCAGTTTATAATCGTTACTGTGGTCCAAAAAGGTTTGCACGGAGCTTATTAATGTGCCTTCTAACTGACACTCTGAACCGGGGAGTTCGCCGCGGAGTCCACCGTCTGAACCACTGTGCCAGGGTGGCAGTTGTTTTCTGTCATTATGTTGTACTTAAATGCATTAAACCTATCGTGTCTCGAACGTTTTTTGCTGGAAATAAATCAGATGTACTATCTCCCCTCTTTGCTCTCCTCTCTATTTCTCGCTGGCGCGTCCCTTCAACCACGAATTACAACAACTTTTGTACCCGTTGGCATCTATTTCTGCCTGTCACTTGTGTCCTCCAAGCTTCAGCTCTTCTTGATCCTTTGTTCTTCTGACCATCGGGAAATGAACGCGTAAATGTTCTTGCACAGGGCTTTCCATACGCCTGCCTTGTCTGTTCAAGGAGACCAAATGATGTATCCATTGATGAAAGCAAATAGACATTATTAAATGTGATGTTTTCATGCGCTACTTGGCAGTCTTTTGCGCAGTTCATCTAACAGTAGCGGTGGTCTGTCCCTCATTTGACCATTTCTTATTTTCTGGATCCACGATAGGCCACCGCTCGTGCCTCAATCTACAGGCGATCCCTGGGCGCCATCTCTAGAGATCCCTGTTGTTTAGTTGGGTTAGGGGGCACATTTACGCTTTGAATCAGACTATAGCCTTCCAGAATCTCAAGTGTGTTCTGAACAGCGAGACGTCTTTCTGCAATCCTGATATGAGTGCTTTCAGATCTTTGATGCTGGTGAAGAGCACTGTGTTTTTTAATGGATTTACAGGCTTTGCGGCATTCAGAGCAATGAAGGCGTACCGGTCCCGTTTACACTTGGGTGTGCCTCCTGTTCCCATTCATTCCGGAGAAGATTAGTAGAACCTAGAACATAGCCTTTGTTCACAGATGGGAAAATAAACAACTATCTACTACTGTACAACTTATGTTGTCTTTTGTGCAGAGTCACTGGTGGGGAATTGTTCGACCGGATTGTGGAAAAGGGCAGCTATACGGAACGCGATGCCAGTCTTCTCATCCGACAAGTCCTCGACGCCACCAACTACATGCACGAGCAGGGCGTTGTGCACAGGGATATAAAGGTGATTATGCAGTTCAGTATGCCTGTGTGACGTTATGGGTGGTTGACACTTGTCCAGATTTGTTGCCTGGATACTCCTGGATCTCCTCGACAATAAATTGTCTGACACACTCACTAGAGAGGGAGTCTCTTTTCCCGCAATGAATTTCCTTTTGAACTTATTCTTCTTCTTCGCACTACGCCGTCGTCCGTCATCGGAGATGCTGGCGGGGTCTAGGCGGTTCCGTCGAATGGTGGTTCCGTCCGACCCACCCTCCTAAAGAATGGCGCTGTTTTTCTTGGTTCATTGAGCGTCGTTGAGACGTCAACCGTGTGTCCCCATAACCGAGCTCTTGCGCTGTCCCATCTAGTTGTGATGTGGATGTCATCAACGCAGCGTATCGCCAGTATATCAGTGACCTGTCCAAGATTGTGTGTTATTCTTCTTCCAAGCCGCGTTTATGTCCCATGGGGAAAGGGCGGTTACTGGTTCCTTTTCCTGCGTGCGGCTCATGCCGCGGAACAGGCGAAAGATGACGCTCCGTTTGGACCGAACAGCCGTTACCATAATCCTGTACCTTCGGCGCAGAAGCAAAGCATGTGGTCGGTCCAGGTCATCCTTCTTCTTCTTCCGCTTCCTGACGCACGGGTCTAGACTACCCCATCCTCGCGGCCGAGTCGGCCGATCCTCTTTAGGAACGCTTTGACACGCACACCGCTGGAAAAATATCTTTAGCTGTTGGAAAGCGGCCCCATACCTGGAGACGTTGCTGAGTCCAAGCTGCTCATCAGAGAAGGAGGTGTTTCGCTGTCTCTGGGAGACTTTCATCGCAGTGCGGTTATATGTCATCCGTTTCGAGATCGAACTCGAATTGGGTGCGCTTCAAGAGGATGCTCTTGCCCATGCGGAGCTGTTCCACAGTCCTGGTCTCCTTTCTGGATAGATTCTTGTGGGAGAGGTCGGGAGACGTCGTCCACGGTGTTGCAAGTGGACACATCGGGGAGTCTGCTCAGCCCATCTATCTGGAAAAGGGTTGCCCTGCACAGGGAAGAGCGATTGTCGAGAATCTTCTGTGCTTCTGTAATGTCCCCTGCATGGGAATTATTCTGTTACCCTCATTATTAGTAAGAAATATGCATTTCTAATAGGATTATATTCATAATTGTAAAAGTCATTTATAATTAATCTGGCCATACGCAAATTCGCAGACCTAATTTTGTTATCAATAATCTCAGAGATTAACAGACTATCGACACACCATTTTGACTAAAAGCTAGTAGATAGTAGTAGCAAGCAGGAAGTGCTGACCCAGTTATCAAATCCGAATTAAATGCTTCTAGAAGCAATGAAATCAGCTCCCACTGTTCTGCCATTTGCGTCCGCGCGCGGGGGGGGGGGGGGGGGTAACCCTATTTCTTGGCACTTGAAGATACGGTCCTCTATCGACTGCCAGGGACTTTTAACTCGTAGGAATAAAACTGAGAATTTGAAGCTTTTACTCGAAATTTTCCTAGCTTTTGCTCATATTTTCATAATAACAACTGACCGGTTTTCTTTTAAAATATGTAGCTGCTATGCAGACGATCTGAATAGTATCATGCTTACCTCTATATTTCTCATCATTTTAGCCGGAAAATCTTCTATACCACAGTGCAGAGGATGACAGTAAGATAATGATAAGTGATTTCGGCTTGTCCAAAATGGAAGACAGTGACAGCAAAATGGCTACAGCCTGTGGCACCCCTGGCTATGTTGGTGAGTTTTATTTTAATCTTTTTAATTTAATATTATAGACATAGGTCATAGTAATTTTAATAAAATTACATAACTTGTCGCGACAGAGTCGCCCAAGCGGCACCAAAGTGCAGCCTATTTGCACATGAGGACGGGAGCCTTCTGCTCCCTTTGCGTTCGCTGATCCTTACTGGCGGTGTAATCTCTTCACGACGTACCAGCAGCTTAGGGCAGCCAACTCTCACCTCGTGAAGCCAGGTGACATCGGACGACTCGAGGAATGGGCCCGAACAACATTGACGGGTCCCCCACAGAAGAAGTGGCTGGTCTAAGTTGCCATCTTACTTCAGCTGTCTGAAGTTGCGATAAATGTTCAAATCAAATGCTGCTACCATTTCCATGGAAGCATTACAGATCGTATATATAAATAACAGGTATGAAATGACATAAAGATTTGGTAGTTTTAAAGGTGTCTAAAAGACCATAAGAAGAAACCTGTGACTCCCATAGCGTTTGTTTAATGACAGGAAGCGCGATGCGCGGGTGTTTCATTGGCGCGGGCTTGAGACATTCATGCAGCGTTTGTTTGGTAGAGAGAAGTGCGTTGTGCGAGGGTTTCGCAGTCGCGTTCAATGTTGTCGCGCAGTTGCTTTTAAGGCGAGCTGTGGGTTGTGTCGTTTCTTTCTTTTCAATACACTCTCGTTCTCTTGGCAGCCTGTGACTGGGAGTCATTCGTTAATATTTTGTTGTGAATTACAATCTCTATGTAGACTTTATAATTTCAATGTGCAATTCTAGTTCAATTTTTAAGTCTGTTTGTATATTCATTAGTTGACAAAATAATCAACAATTTTGCAGTACTATGTTTTATGCTTTTAAATTATGTGGCAATTTTTGTTCGAATCAGTATTGGAAATTTGGAGAATCTGTGTATAATGTGTTACAACAAATCACTCGATAAAACAAAAATGGGAAATGCAATATGACTGTGGTCAGCGGTGATTTCACTGCGATGTAATGTGTTCTTTATCTCCATGAAACTTCTGTAAGATCGCATAAATGAAGAACAGGTATACAAGTGACGTGGAGTTTTGGTAGTCTCAAAGGGGACTAAAACGGATCCTGAAAACTTAAAAATCACATAGTGCCATGCCCTACCCTGTCCATTCAAAGTGTGGGTAACTATAGAGGAGATAGATAAGGGCAATTCAGGAGGTGCTGCTTTCTTTCTCTCTGTTTTCCAATAATTGTCAATGAAAATTGTTTATTGTGTTTCTACGCCTTTGTTGAAACGGCAACAGATATCCTAAGTTCCATCCTGACAGTCTGCGTTTCTCTTAATTTCTTCGTATACACCATTCTGCATGGACTATCTGTTTCATTATTGTGTGTTGCTTTGATATTTGCTTTAGTTTCTTCCACACAGCATACTGGTAGCTCCTCGCGTGTATAGCCTGGTTTGGAATTTAGTTTTTCAGTTTGTACAAGTTCGCCTCTAATGGGGATTGATTGTGTTTGCGTTGTTGGTAGAGAGAAAATATCATCCGAGGTCAACCCACGATGGCCTACAAATTAGCTTCGTCCAAGACATGCAAACAACACCCACATCTCAGCAAGTTGTTTGTCATGCCACTATATAATATCCTACTTCTGTCGATTGTAAGCTGCCCAACTGCCTTAAAGTAGGTCAGACTTGAGACACTTGCAGAAGTAGGTCAGACTTGAGACACTTGCAGAAGTAGGTCAGACTTGAGGCACTTGCAGTACTTGTTGTTTATACTGACGCTGTCTGTCGGTCTGAGTCTGTTATAGAGGAAATCAACGCTGCAGAGGCAGTGCTATAGACATCCGGTTTTCAAAAGGAATACAATTCTAGATGAATAGGGCCTTTTAAACAGTTATGCCGTACGATATTTACAAACAAATCGCGACTTTTCTCTACAATGCTTACGTTAGAGAGCGTCGGGGTTGTTTCAAATTCAAAGGACTTCCGAATCCACATTAGATTTGACAAAAATTGTAGTTGATCCTTATCACGTGACGTGCAACAGTAATGAAATACTTCACCTGCGTACGACCATTCGTCACTTTTATACCTGTTCTTACTTCGCAGTGAAATCCCCACTGACCGCTGTCACATTGCATTTCCCATTATTGATTTATTGATCGATTGGTTGTAACACATTACATGCAAAAGCTTCAAATTTCCATTACAGATTCGAACAAAATTTGCCACATCTGTAAATAACTTAATCATAAAACTCACTGCAGAATTCCAGCACAATCGATTATAAATCAAGACGAAGAATCAATCATTTTGTTAACTAGTGAATTTGCAAGCAGACTTGGAAAATGAATTACATTGAAATTATAAAGTGATTGTAATTTCCAAAAAAAATGCCAAAGAAAATAAAATCAACTAATGCCTCCCAGTCACGGGCTGCCACGGGAATGAGAGTGCATCGAAACGAAGAACCGACACAACGCACTGCTCTCTTTAAAAGCAACTGCACTTCAATATCCCGCGAACGCAACTGCGAAACCCTCGCATAGCGCTCTTCTCGTCATCAAACAAACGCTGCCTGTCATTACAAAAAACGGTATGGGAGCCACAGATGGCGTTTTGCTGTATTTGCAGACACTTTTTGGACTGCCAAATCTTTACGTCATGTTATACCTGTTATTATTGATATGCAATCAGTAATGTCTCCATTGAAATCCTGTCACCATTACAAATCGCATATATCAAGAACAAATATACAATGACGTAAAGATTCGGTAGTCCTAAAAATGTCTACAAAAACTATAAAAACGGAACCTGTGACTCTCATACCGTTTTTTGTAATCACAGACAGCGTTTGTTTGATGACGTGAAGTGCGCTGTGTCGTTTTGTTCGTTTGTATGAACTCTCATTATATTGGCAGTCCGTGATTGGGAGCATTTTGTCGCGAATTACAATCACCATGTCTACTTTATAATTTCAAAGTATAATTCAATTTCCAAGTCTGATTATACTACACATATTCATTAGTTAACGAATTAATCAATGATTTTCTTCTTGGTTATTAATGACCGATTGATCTGGAATTCTAACAGTCTGTTTTATGATTATGTTATGTATACAATGTAACAAATTTTGTTCGAATCACTAATAGAAATTTGGAGATTTTGTGTTTAATGTGTTACAACCAAATGCGGTCTGTGGTGATGATTCCACTGCGACGTCGTAAGGCGTTCTTTATCTCCACGAAATTTCATTAAGACCGCATATCACGAACAGGTATAACAGTGACGAATAGTTTTGGTAGTCTCAAAATGGTCTAAAACGGAACCTCTGGTACCCATACGGGTGAAAATTGAAAATGTCAGCCCTCTCTCCGATTGATGGTCTAGGTCTCTAGGAGGAGATAGCGAACACAGAAAAATACAATTGATTTTTGTGAATCTTTCCATGTTGTCACATTCCCAGGAGTCTTTCCCAGCACTGAACTAGTAAGTCTCCCAATTTAGCCATGCAAGTGGGATTATGTACACTAACACAGCGTCCAAAATAATGCCCCCCAGCAAGCCCAATCGAGTTCAGATTTGCCGGCGATCCAGACGGTCAGTGAAGTGCAGAGACTCATCGATTCCTCAATTCTCTTGGGACAACGGTGAACAACGGTGAACAGGCGCGTTGTCGTACTGATAGATCCAGTGATCAGTTTAAAGTCGTCCACCATGAAGAAAATTAGCCAAATTGGCACAGTATAGGATTCCCCTGTGGCAACCCAGAGTCAGGGAATGACTCGTCTGCGGCGATAGAACAAGTTTCTTGGCTATTGATTTTCCGCAGTCGTTTACTTGCGGTAAGTAAACTAAGGGGGCGTGGCGGGTTAAGCTCACTGATGTTATACGTGTATGGCTTCGTCGAGTTTTTATTAAACGAGTAAAAAACAGAATTTATTAACATCAAATGAACATATATAGTCCATGAGCTAATCAATAAATTGGGTTGGGATTTCGCTGAATGGGGCAGCAAAGTGGTGTTATGTTGTTGTAAAACGTCTCGCGGGGCCTGCAGTGTGCGTGCAGTGTGGGGCCTTGCATTGTTTTCTTGCAAAATGTCGTTTGACCTATACGTTGAAAAATGGCATCAAGTGGTGGCCGTAGTTCTGAGCATTGACTCTCTTCCCTTGACCCCGTCGTTAAAAAAAGTTAACCTGGCACGTCGGATGTGAGCAGTTAGGGAGCTATCAGTTAGATGCGTCCGAGAAGTCGGCGGCAGTGCAGTCCTGCATGTGCGAGTCTGCGTCTCTCTGTAATTTCGTTGATCCGGTGTCCATGGGTCTCTATATGGTGTTCCTTGCTACCTCAACTTCCGTCTCACGCGGATTCCGTCGAAAGCTGCGAACGATGGCTCGATCCTGACTTCTGGACGACTGGACCACGTCCACTGTGAAGAGAGATTTGTCTGAAGCGGCTAAAGAGGGCAGTGTGGTGTTGCAGTGGGTCCCCGGGCATGCAGAGGTTTCCACACTCGGAAACGAGTTGGCGGACAAATAGGCGGACAGGACCAGAGGGATGTGGAGATTTGATTTGACTGCGAAGAAGGCGGTGGTGGTGAGAAAAATCAAGTATGGGCCGAGGTTGGAGGGAATAATGAAGGACACTACCCGAAGATAAGAAGATATTACTAGAGGGAAGATGCAAGAAGTGTGAGGAGGAGGAAAAAGAAGGATCACTGTTGGGAGTGCCTGGTGCTCTTAAAGGACGAGGACGGAGAACCAGTTCGACCAGCAGACTGCCTGGGTTTCCCATTTCAGCTAGTTCGGTTATCTCTCCATGAGACGCCTAGAAGGCTTCTCCAACACCATAACTCTTTTCCCTTTTAATGTATACTTAGTACAGTCTGAGTATCATTCGTTTGGTACAATTTCATTTTTTATACAGACTACTTCGGTTAAGTGAGCCATCTCGGGCGAGACAGCGTTTGACTCTCTTATCCGGCGGCTCTCTTATCCGTTGACCACGAAACAACACCCACTATGCCTGGCCTTAAAGGGCAGATATGAACGTACAGTAAGAGTCATGTGCATTGTAAAACGGAGTATATTTTCACGTTTACGAACATGTAACGCTGTGTTTATTGAAAAAACGCATTGCACAACGGAGTATGCACAATATTTTCACGTTTATACGAACGTTTATCGCGACGTTTATTGAAAAGACGAATGGATCTTCGTCTGGGTTGGTGGAAACTTCACACGAAGAAAGTTGGTGATGCTTTTCGCCGTCTTACGGAAGGCAGCGAAGTCGGTGAAGTCATCGGCGGCTTCAAGGCCACGGGACAGGATGTCGCCAAAGTGGCTCTCTTATCCGGCGGATTTTACTATGTAAAAATTCCGTCCCGCCGTGGTTTGGCTCTATTAACTGCTGGCTCTCTTATCCGTGGCTCTCTAAACCGAAGTATTTTTATTTTTTATATTTTTTTGTATTTACATATTTCTAATGTCGGCGCCCTTTCAGCACCTTCACAATCTGCGTTTTAAAATCCCGACTAGGCGCTTGATGCCTAACAACCATCATTTTTTACTTTAACAAATGATAGTTTTAAAATTTCAGTCCTGCCACTTCTTTTTCCAGCTTAGTTTGTGGAAGTTTGAGTCCGCAAACCAATGCTATAGAAGTTCCTGAAGGACTGATGACCTGGGGATGTTACCGGAGTTTTCACCCCATTTCTCATCTCTCTCTAACTCGCACTTGGGCAGCCATGTAGGGGGAAATCGAAGAGAACCTGCAGTGAATGGCCATTGAATCGTAGATCAAATCCCTTCATTGACACTTAAGTCCCCACATCCTATGTAACGATTTGTTCGCTCCCAATGCGTGCGTGCGTACATCTGCTAGTTCGCACCGATGCAGTGAGTGCACTACTGCCAGAGACAGTCGCACTGCTGTCGTGTGCTCCACAAAACTGGAATACTGCTCACGCTCTTCTCCTCACTCCTCTTATCTCTCTCCCCTACCCCTTCTCTTCCAACCAGGCGAGTCATGTTGTACAGGATGCGCGGAATAGCATAGATAAATGTCGGAAAGAGAATAGTTTATTGGATACTAAAAAAGACTTTAATGGTCCTATTTGGTGTCTTTTATATATTGTGCGCGGAGACTCTGTTGAATTGATTTCCCCCCAATTTAACATAGCATAGTAGAGCCAAAAAAGAATGCCCCTCCTCCCTGGTGTTTCGGTTTTTATTCGATCGTATTAAAAATTCAAAGTTAAAGGTAGAAACACGTCGCAGTTTAATGCCTACACACAGACCAACGGAAACATCCACGCATATAGATCAACACAATCGAGTTGCAAACCAAAGTCTGGTAAAGAAGGACACATATCTTCGTTATAGTATCAGCCAAAGAAATTCATGTAGATATACCGCGTGTCCCATAAATAATGATTTTTTTACTATTCTCGTCCTAAATTTAAAATCTACTTTTTTGGGCAACATACAAAAGTAAGGAACGTATACTCTATTCGACGAAAACTTGAGAAACGAAATTACATGTAGTTATCCGGTTAAATATACACTTGATAGAGTGAAAACAGCGACATAGGCACACCAGTTGACATTCTGCCCAACTACTCAAACAGAGAAACTACAAATTGCGCACTCGCAAAGACATTATTGAATATGTTCCTATCATATTATATTATGTAAAGACAGAGGAGAGGATCGTTTAAACGATAGCAGTTGTGGAATTTTCATATCATTGCTCAGAACATTTTTATTAGAAGTTCTCTTGGTAAAGTTAAAAATTTACGCGCGTTCAATGCAAACCTACGTCATATTTGGAATGAAAACTAGCCATTTTGGTCAACTCGTAGGAATCTGTGTGTGTGTGTGTGCAATTTCTCAGAAATTTCGGTCCTGTAGTTTTGGAAAAGTATCGAAACGAACAGACATACAGTACATAGCTATACATAGCAAATAGACAATCAGACATCGACATGAATTCAAACATCCGCGTCTTTTAAATGCTGAAATGTGACGAATATAATATTTCGAGAAACAATTTTTCATTGACAGACAAAATACAAAGAGATCTGCTTATACATACAACCGGTATAAGTCCAATTATGCTTCCTCTTCGTTTTCTTCCCTTCTACCCGACAAACCGACAAACAGAGCCTCTTAGAGAGACGAGGGGACGCGTCCATTGTTGGCACTAAGTTTCCGGAATCCGGACGTAAATTAAATTTGTATCTCCACTCGATTCAGAAGGACCATCAAAAGACCTACCACACATGAACTTGTCATTCTGTTCAGGGTAGCAAGTCTTATAGAACTAATCGCTTGCTTTCTCCAAAGCAACTTTGAACAAAACGGTGACAACATATATACATACAAACAAACAAACAGACACTCCCGTTTTTATAGACGCATTTATGGAGACATTTAAAAACGAAGCACCATTGATCAAAGATCTAACTCGGAAGAGTTCAATTGAGTGTCAAATGGCGGCTGCGGAGAAGGGATTAGAAGGAGATTGAGCTTAGGTAGTGTAGAGCCGCAAATTCGGGACTGACAGATATCTGGAAGAACAAGAATTAACAACCCTATTCGGTTGAACTCAATGATCTTAAAACAAAAGCTGTTGTATTTCGGACACATTCTACGTGAGAAGGCAAGGCGAATGTTTAGAAAAATCCATTATGTTGGGTCAAGTCGAGGAAAGTAGGGGAAGTGGAAGACCTCCCACTCGATGGGTCGATGAGGAGAAGGCTGCGACAGGGTCGAACGCTCCGCAGACCGGATGGACCTGGCTGAAGATAGAAAGGGTTTGAAGACAATGGTCATGCTTGTCATCAAGGGTCGTGCACGACTTGAAGGTACCAGGCGACAAGCTGATATTTGTTTTCTTGTCTGGATGCCTCAGATACGACCTGCATTGATCAAATCAAACGCCTTGATCTTGATCAGAGGATTTCAGAACATCTCAACGGTGGATCAGTGATCCGAATTCATCTGGATGCCTGTTGATGATGTAGAGCCGATGTGGAGGACAGGTTCACCGTGATTGCCATTTCTTCTACTGATTTTAACCTATCTTTGTTGGATGCGATGCGTTTATATAAGATCTAAATATTGGGCTATTGAAAACAACGCTGCTTCGTCTTCCTAAACGTTTTTAATGAGTGTTAAATTCTGGTTATTTTAATTGATATTAGTTGTTTGAACTTTGTTTAAAAATTTCGGTTCCGGCCTCATATAACGGAAACGGTTTCTGGGAAATTGTCATAGCAGTAAATAACAGGGTTGGTGCGGCGTCCTGGAATGTTGCCATAGTCCTCTCCAAAAAGTGTATAATATAATTTTTATTTTTGGTAATTTTTAAATTTTAAATCCAAAATGTTCGGAATAATTCAACATAAAAAAGAGATCCAGTATACACTTGTTCATTTTGTACTCATACATTTGAATAAACATGTATTTTTTATTTATTTTAATTTCTTTTAAAAGTGGAAAATAGAATAAACTTAATGTTACAAAATTGTGTAAAAGTCCTGGAATTTGATTTTCTAAAAGCCGCGCCAACCCCGAAATGAATGTTGGTCAGTTTTGTCCTATATAGTTTTTTGTTTATCTTCGTGTGTCAATATTCTTGAACATCAAGTGCCATTTTTTCTAGACGAATTTTCTATAGCGACCTTACGTCATTCCCGATAATTACCTGTTCAACCCTTCCAAACTGCGATCTTGTACTTTCATGTTTTTCTACATTTGATCTTTGCATAAAAGAGATGCTTAATGTTATCCGCGAAAATTATCCAAACTCATAGAACACACTCGTTGTTTCCTAAACTGCTGTGGCAGTATGTGTTTAAATAATATTAGTTTTATTGTAGTGGGTCTTTTGGCGCCTTTTACAAGTTATATTATAATGTCTATAGGAGGTAGGCTAGTGGTTCTGCAAATAACCATTTGTCGTCAATGACAACATCATTACTATGGCTATCTTGAATGACTCGATTGGTGTGTTCCATACGTTGCCTTTCTTGGCCTATTGTGAGTGTGTACATATATGAGGAGCCCATCTATAGCACACAAAGGTTTTAGCATCAAATTCTTCCTGACAATGTGGTGAACAGACTTTTCTGAATGAATACGCATAAAGTGAAATTTAAAAAAAAAATTATTTGTGGTCAGTCGGAATGGAAACCGATATACAATAGTCCATTTGAAAGGAAAAACCGGAGATGGGTTTGTGGTTTCCAAATATCAACCCTATTTCAGGCTTTTAGACGGATTCCAGTGAGAGAAGTAGATAATGTCTGCATAGGAATTGCACTCTATACGCATCACATATAGCGCTTTTATCATTCGAGGTTCCCATTGATGATGGAGTACTTCCTTGACTTGAATGCTTCTTAGTACTGTAACTTGTTTATTGAACTTGAGTGTCCACACACACCAGCAGATGAGTTCGTTTACGGAGCCTTCCTGAACTAGCTTTGGTGTTGTAAACAGTATTTATTGATCGAGCGGACTATTGGACAAGCTTCGCAATTAGCACTGTTTGCGCACCAGAGGACATTTTTTACTAGCAACCACCTTCCGCGTGTATCTCGTCGTTCTTTGTCGTGTACTGAATTCAGGTTGACTTTTCGAAACAATCTCTACTGTATTTGTAATTAGATCTGAAACTATTTGATTTAATAGCATTATAACATTGGGCAACGAGGCTTCCCAAACTGATAAGAAATTGTCGCCTTGACACGCATTGGTGTTCAGATTACGGCTATTCCGATAAAGAATTCCGCCCATATGCACGTTAAGTCTGGTATATCATAGTTTACGACTGTTTGTGTGGACTCGTTTATACGGTATGGAGAACGTCATATATATTTCCTTTACTAGCTGATTTATCTCTAAGCTCCGAGATTTTAATTGTGATCGATTCCTTCGCGGTGAAATTCGGCACTAGATGTTTCAATCGATTTTTGATAACTAGAATCATGTGTTTTCCAGTTTTTTGTCACGGACTTATTCAATCACCTCACATTTAAATAATTTGCTTTATTTCCCTCGAAAATCGATGCAAAAAGACCGGCAGAAATGTTTTCATATATTACTTATACAGTATAGTTGATTTCCGCAGCTTTGTTGAATTCACACTTTCAAGAACTTTAGATACCATTGTCCGCTCAGAAAGAGACGCCAAACTTTTTTTTTCTGTCTAAGTGAATTCAACTATCTGTGGCCAGGTGTTTCTTGAATAAGTTGCTCGTCAATACCATAGCTTGGTAGAGGCGAGTAAGAGCAAGCATGGTCCATCCAAGCGAAAGGCTTTCGCGTTTGTATCTGCTGGCAACAGCCTGCACAGAGATATGACAGGAAAATGACCGCCATATCTGTGCAATTGCATGCACAAGTCCCGCAAGCTCTGATTAATAAAGCTGATGACTGGGAGATGAATGTGTCGTGTGATGGCGGTGAAGTCGACTCTCGTTTTTAAAATTCCGGTTTGAGGGGCCACGTCACTGCACCGACCTCCAGGGCTGGGAAGAAAATGAGAAAAAGAGAAGATAGGAGAGTGAATAGATCTAGAAAAGAGAGGGAGATAAATAGGAGAGGGGAGTCAAAAGAGAGCGGAGGTAGAAAAGACAGAGGAGAAAAGAGATTCAAAGTCAACAATACAGAGACTCTCCGCTGGCCCTCTTGTTTGGACGAAGATTCTCCCCATAAGTTCGTTCGCCTATCTCGATTTCTAGTGAGTATCTCTAGTCACTGCAACATCGAAGGTAAAGAAGCCGCCGATCGACTAACGTGGGAAGATCAGAAGAGAGCGACGGCGAGGTTCAAGGTGTTACAGTATACTGAAGGGGAACAGAACAGGAAGAAGAAACCAACATCGAACAGGTTTCAAGAAGTGACCTACCGGCAACTCCTGACTGGCGTGTATCCTATCACGAAAGAAACTCTTCACAAGATCGGAAGGGCGGAGACAGCGGATTGCCCAACGTGCGTTGTCTTGGACGATGTGCACCACGTTTTGACGGAGTGTGTCCAAGGGACTAGACTGCAGGAATTCCTGTTTGGACAGAACCCTGAGGAACCCTAATGAGACCTATGAGAATACTGCGAGGGATGGGCCACCTTCAATAGGCAGAGCTCCGCCATATCCGCACTGGTTTGGAACGGGATGGTGCGACCCGGTGAAGAAAAAGAAGAAGAGTAAAGAGAGAGGTGAGTGATATGAGAGATATGAGACGAGAGTGAAAAGAGAGATGGAGATAGATAGAAGGCGAGAATGAAAAGAAAGAGGAATGAGACAGAAAATAGAGGCGTGAGTAGAGAGAACACAGAAAAGAGAGAAAGAATCTGTAGGATGTCCTAGAGAACGCAGTACTTTGCCCCCGGTGCAAAGCACCTTCGCTACGAGAAGGCGGCTGCATGGGTTGGCTGTGGTGGCTTTGCTTGCGTTTCACTGTGACGGTTTGTCAAGGAGCTTGGAGTTCCATGAAGTAAAAAGTTGCGCCATGAATTCAGCGAATGAACAGGGCAGCTCAAACGACATTTGCGGAGGTGTTGATGTCTGCTGACGTACGTTAGATGGTCTGCTCTTAACTGCAGCGGCTGCGGGCCCATTCACAGGAGTGTTAGTCACCTGATTTTGTCTCCCGCATCCGCAGTCTTTGAGGCCGGTTCATGAATCTTTGTAGCATTCATTTTGTTTTAATGCATAAAATACCTTATGCCACTTCAGTTATAAGGCAATTTTAAATCCGGAAATTTACTTGATTGACTTCTGCTTGTACTCCACTGTTTTTTCCTTTTTCGTCAGCTCCTGAAGTTCTGGAAGTCAACGACAGTAAAGCGGGCTATGGCAAAGAGGTGGATTGTTGGGCGATCGGTGTCATCGCATACATTCTGTAAGTAGTTGTTGGCATCATTTCAATGACAACGATATTTGGAAATATATACGTATGTATTCGTCATTATGGAAGTTTTACATTAACAAAACAGATATGGAAAACTATCGGGAAACCCTAATGCTTAAATATTTATTTACAATACTAATGTTTTTACCAGCGAAGGGGACAGTACCACACCCCCACTTTCCTTCTAGTTATGACCTTGAGTGAATTCCACGCGTCATTGACCTACTTATGACTGGGCGTGCACTGATCGGCTGACCTACTTGTGACGTTACCCCTTAGCAACCGTTGGCTGGGAAGGAGATATTTAGTGAAAATCACTTGGTCGTCATGCGGGAACTGGTGAACGAAGCAATCAATCACTTTATACGACTTGCATGGGATAAGCAAATTTCCAGGTGCCACTGATAGACCTAATGGCTACCAAATATAGTGGATACGCACATCCGCATTCTCTCGCGAACTGGCCATAGTGTCTGACTTCTCTGCACTTATTCTTAGTCCTGCATGGAAATTATGCAGACGCCGCACCCCTTGAATCGTCATCCGTCCAATTGATTTCGTTGACGACTCACTCAATGTTATATAGATCTGCTTAAAGATCTATACAGTACTACTCTTCAGTATAGGATATTTATACTACTATTATAGATCCGCCCACGCAAACAGATGACGTCATAACTGGGTCAAGGTCTCGGGAATTCCTACCTACTTAGCCACCTCGCTCCTCGTTCTCGTTGCAACTACCATTAACGTTTAATAAAATGAGTTCCTTTTTAACCTGCTAAGTGTATGTGTTGACTATATGTTTCGATTTCGCAAGACAAACGTTTCGTATTTGAATGTGAAAGCTTGGTAAACAAAATCCGGGACTGTAGTTGTGATTAAGCCTTTCTGATTGCATTGTGTTGCTTTTGACCCAGAGTACGTAGGCGGCGCTAGTCGTACGGAAACAAGAGTTCAGTGCGGTAATCATGAAACCGTTTGATAACAATTATGCAAATTGCGAAGCAGAGATGTGTAGAGATTGGCGAATAATTCCCGACTCGACTACACAGGTAGGCATCTCTTCTCACCTTTGTTCGGAGAGGAAACTACCGCATTTCTACGCATTCTCTGTACTCATCGGCATCGCCACCACCGCCTCCTCTTTCTGCTTCTCTCAGCTGACACGTCATCACACCTCCTCCCTTCCTTCGTCTCGTTCAGCCTGTGGGTGTCACTGCGCGTTGCCAGTCAGTAATAATTGTCAAACACAAGCGTCATTGAACTGCTGTTGCTTCGATTGCCTTATCACTTTTCCCAATTTGTCTCGAGGCGTCATCATTTATTAATTGATAATCAGCAGGCGTTCCCTAATGAAGTGCACTGACCTTTTTGGGGGATTCTTTCGGTTGACGCGGTTAGCGAGTGTATGCTTGATCGAGGAATGGTTAGATAGCCTCTCTCTTCCTCTGTTTATCTGTGTTTCGCTGTGTTTCTCGTTCTTCCCTTCTCTCTCTGTTTCTCTCCGTTTATCTCTCTCTCTCTCCCGCTCTGTTTTTTCTCCATTTTCTCTCTCTGTTTCTCTCCGTTTATCTCTCTCTCTCTCCCTCCTTTCTCCCCCTTGCTTTCTGTTTCTCTTCGTTTATCTCTCTCGCGCTCTTTTCTTTGTCTCTTCCCTCTCTCTCTCTCACACACACACTCTCTCTCTCACACACACACACTCTCTATCTCTATTCTTTCTCTCTTTTCTCTCTCTCTCTCTCTGTATTTTCTTTCTCTCGGCTTCTAAGTATAAAGCATAGCTTCTAGCCGAAAGGATCGAAGAGCCTAGCATCATGGCGAACGTGAACTAGGGACCCTGGCTTGGATTGCTGAGTAGAAAGACCATAGCAGTGAAATCGTTTTGTCGCAGCAAACTATGGAATCAGTGGGGAAGTCAATGACTCTGGGTAGAAAGAATGGTTTCTGATACTCCTGTGTGTTTGGAGTCTGCTTTTAAAAGAACGAATAATCGCCAACTAATTTTAATTTGATGTTCAAAAGTGATAATAAACCAGAACGTATAAAAACGGCCTCTCTCACAGCATGAATGTCTTTTCAAACTTGGGAATGTTTGTGTAGTGGGATTCCACATCCAAGAGAATGTCTAATCGATGCTATACCTAAGTAGAACACTGATGACGGCCGATGTGGAAATCGAGAAAAATGTACGGATTGCCATAGCACGAAGAATTTTCAAATTGATGGCAAAAGTAATTGAATGAGGAATTTGACTTCATTGAATGAATAAATATGACAAGCACAAGAAAGTAAAATAAAAAGTTTTTTAACCTGACGTTTCGGTTAACACTATAACACCATAATCATAGAATGTAAAAGATAAAAAATAAAAATTCATTGATCAGTTGAAT
The DNA here is from genome assembly GCA_032274565.1 of Nematoplana nigrocapitula. Taxonomy (NCBI): domain Eukaryota; kingdom Metazoa; phylum Platyhelminthes; order Proseriata; family Nematoplanidae; genus Nematoplana; species Nematoplana nigrocapitula. The sequence continues at coordinate 19,756 of JAUYWV010116150.1, forward strand.
ACGAAATTCGATAAAAAGAACAATATTCGCTATCTGACTGACTTGACAAGCTGAGAAGCATAGGCCGGAACTTAGATTAACTAGACTGTTCAAGAAGTGTTTAATAAATACAGATTCCACGACTCTTCCAATTGCTGCTCGCCATTCTTATTATAGGCCTAGCTCTTCCTCCTCAAAAGATGCTGCTTCCGTTCGTTCCTATTCTTAATGCTCCTTCTAATCTTCAACTAGCGCGTTCTTTTAATTGTCCTATTGTTTGTAAATATCCCAATAGTTTTAAATCTGATTTGGTTTCTAACTCTCCCAAAACAGATTATTCGAGTGGTGTTTATAAGTTTCCTTGTAAGGACTGTGATAAATTCTATATAAGTGAGACTGGCCGCATTATTCCCTCTCGTATTAAAGAGCATAGATATGCGATTAGAACTTTCAATAAGTATAATGGTTTGTCCAATCATTAAATGTTAATCGTGCTATAAATTTCGACGATTTGTCCTTTTTATTTCATTGTAAAGATATTAAAAATTAGACGTGTCATGGAATCTTTTTTTATTAAACACTTCTCGAACAGTCTAGTCAATCGAAGTTCTGGCCAAAGACTTTAAATAGATTATCTAGACGTCGCACTGCGGGGAATTCCCCGTTGTTTCGTTTCCTCTGGTGGTAGAAAAAAAAGGTTTACTATTGATTTCAATGCAAATTCACGCAATTTCAAAGAGGCAAACCTACATGAAATATAACACAGATATGCATAAAAATTATATTAAAATGTGCGCCTGGATGAGAGCTACAATAATACATAACTTATAGCAGTATACCTTATATAATAAATAAGTTTTTCTGATAACGACTTTACCCAGTTTTTAATGTAATGTCTGACTGGCAAGATAATAATAATAATAATAATAATAATAAACTTTTATTTGCCACCTGGGCTTAAATCAACAAATACAGTTTAATAATATAAATAAAAAGGGGATTTTGTTCGGTCAGGCTAATGGAATAACTAAAAACAAGTAACCTTCATAAAAAAACAA
>JAUYWV010116151.1:0-12116 GCA_032274565.1 Nematoplana nigrocapitula
ATGTTTGAATTAAAATGTCTGTCAGTGTAAATGCTTATCAAATATTGTAAATAAAATTTGAATTAAATCTTTTACAGAATTTTATTGAATTTTCCCAAATTTGAGTATGCCACATTAAACCTACAGATGTTTACTTGCTCAGTACCAATCAGTACAAATCGGCTGTTTATTTACGAAATAATTGAAGTTTAGTCTCCGACCCTTTTTATTGATCACGCGGTATATAATTGAATTACAGTATATAGAACGCATGCAGTTATGTTTAACATAATATAATTCGAACGGTTTTGCCTTGCCCCGGAACAAGGGTGTCGATATAAGCATCAAAAGGAGTGCTCAGACAAACAAGATATACTGTATATTTAAAAAAAATGAACTCAAAGTGTAATCGGTGTTAAGAAAAACTGTATGCTTTTTAGGATCAACCTTGTTAGGCAATTTGTAAATAGTTAAGTATTCAAACAAAATTCAGTCATATCTTTTAGAGAAAAATAAATTTAACTTTTACACATTGATTATACAAATTTCTGTATTGTCGAATTTGAAAATCCATTTTTGCCAAAACCAAACATTACCGATGAATATTAAATACTGTACCGACTTGAAGAAAGAATAACCTGAAGTGCCGTGTTTGTAAGTCCCTCATAATATTTCCCATAAAATAAAATGAATCGGCAATTATTTTACATAGACATTTTTTTACCAACTCTGAATAAACATTTTGCGTGTGCACTAATACGTTTAGTTCCTGTGAATTTCAGCTAAAATATGTCTACTTTCGAAGAAGAAGTACCGGAAAATATCGCGAGCGGTGCGGAACCAGAAGAACTCAAATTCAAGAAGCCGACGTTCTCTCTTCCAAAGAGAGCACTGGTGACAAAATCGATCGATTTCGACAAATTACCCGCTCCTAAAAAGACTCCCGTCGACAATACTGTGTCAGACGCGAATTGTTGTGAAAAGGAACAGGCTGAATTGGAGACGAGTGCTGCTGATTCGACACCGAAGGTTAGACAATATTGATACCATACGGTTCAATGGAGGGCTTCTCCATTAAGGTCACAGATAGTATACAGAAAGATTGTTCACTCACGTCGCCTGTAAGAGTTTACGCAGCATAAAAGGAAACGCATGACTCACTGCTAACATTCTACCACCCTTTTGCTGTTATACCTTGCTCCCTTTATGACCAGTCCACAGATCTATACTATCTGTGGACCAATTAGATGGAGGAAACTCTATATTACCGATTGATGGTAAACAAAATAATATAGTCCTGATCAAGCTGGCGGACAGAAAACGATTTCGCGGAGAAATGACAAAAATATATTGAGGCTGTTTCAGACGAAAACCTATTGGAGAAGCAGAAATAATTCAAAAAGGGTGCTGAATGGCTTCATTTGTTCGCTTTATTGGTTTTGAATTTCAGAGAGACGAAATGCGTGAGCATTGTCACATGACTAGACATGTCGAAAATGCATCCAGTAATGTTCGAAGACGGTGGCTATAACCATAAGCGTAATGCTAGGGAATTTCTAGCAGCAATGTCCAGTCTCTTTTACTGGACAGTCATCTCGCAGAGCAAATGGTGAGGAAGAAGAAGAATAAACTACAGTAACCAACGGCTCTTATACCCCCCCCCCATTTTCTTATAGTCTCAGTGGACACTCCAGTCCAAGGGGCAACTGCTGTAGGGACAGTGCAACCATAGCAAACCCTGAATTTAGCAGCCAGAGAAAAGTGCATATAGTGTCTGTATAGGGAAATTCTGACAAAGTCGGAAAAATGGGGGGGGGGGGAAACCCGAACCAACAATAGAAACCACTGAGGATACCTTACCTTACAGTGTAACTTCGATGTTTAAAACCAGCAGCGGTTCAACAAAATCCGAAAGATTTCAAAAACGGAAATTTCCATTATTAATGAAGAGAAATTGTATTACATTGCTGGATTTGTGCTTCGTAAAGTACGTAATACTCTCAAATGTTATTTGTGCATTTCAAACCTTATTAACAAGAATGACGTACTTCATATCACAAAAATAGAATAATGCAGCATTCGAAAGGGGCGGAGGACTATTTGGTTGAATCGTTCTTCCATTTTGAAAAGATTTTCCTCCAATCTGTATCTGTAATGTCAGTACGTTCTGAAAGCTGTTCGGCGTTAAAAACTGGTAACCACACAAACAATTTCTTCATCACTTTCCACGGTGATAATCATGCAGAATAATATCTTCTTATAGGCGCCTTCACCACTGGTGTAAGTAAAAGAATCAGGAATTTGTTTCCATGCGTAAACTAAAGGTTGACTTCACTTAGTGGCGCGTCCAAAAAGCTGTCTAAGTTTTATGTTATATAGTTACGCTAAACCTTGGAGAAATAAAGACTGGCAAATTAAATTTATATATGATATTCATGGCTATAACTTAGATGGGGGTAATATTTTGGACTTGGCTATTTTCATATTTTAGTATAATTGCATGCCTCGTTTATACCGTTGACTAATCTTGTTTTCTTCGGTGCGGTTGACACAGTTTTTGTATTATTACTTAATAGACAGATTTTGTTAATGAACAAGTATGCTTGACAAAATTACTGTATAAAGATCCATACGAATGTTTCCCGTTTTAGTAAAGAAAATTATGTATGATAAATGCTTCCTAAATAAAGTACCTTCATGATGATTTTTTTAATAAAATTAGAGTTGCTATAATTTGAAAGGGAATTACTTGGCTATATGTTATTGGTTAACGATTAAAAAAGTAATTTATTACCATCATTTACATGTTTTAAAATACCAGAATTTCTGTATGGCGTATTACTACTTGTATTACTGCGAGTAAGTGAGTAGTAGAAACATGCAGGTGAGTGATCAATCTCTCTGTATACTGTCTGTGATTAAGGTGGCCAAATGTATCCTCCGCCCTGGTTGTGGAGTCACGGATAGTGCGCGTGAAATAATAGGCTCAGAATAGAGCACTGGAGAGATTATTGTGAGTGGAGGAGGAATCCTAAATATTTTCGCTTTTACATGAATTATCGCTCTGTTTATCTATCTGAAGAATGCGCCTGAAGCCGATAGCAGCAGCACGGATGCTGATCAAGTCAGTTTTCCTTACGACGAGCCTGAGTGGAGCGGCGCCTGTACGGAGCCCTACGCTTTTGATGTGCTGAAAAACGGGGTCATAATTGACCGAATTGAGCTCAGCACTCGGACCTTCCACGTGTTCGGTCGTCTGCCCACATGTCACGTTCCAATGGATCACCCTTCTATGAGTCGTTACCATGCTGTCGTTCAGTACTCCGCCTCCGACAGCCATGCTGACTTCCGAAAGGGCTGGTACCTTTTCGATATGGACAGCACACACGGCACACTGATTAACAAGGTGGGCAGACCGAACTGACATTTTTGTTCTATTATTTAAGCAATTATTCTTTCACGAGAATTATGCGTGTAAAAATGTTTCATGCTACTTTCATAGTAGTATAATAATTCAACTGTAAAAAGTGTACAGTGAAACAAATTCAAAAGTGAATGCTTTATCCGGATGAGATACGGCATGCAGTATTGTACATAAATAGGCTGCCATCCGAGGCCAAGGAGAGGAGAGTAGGCTTATGCCATTTGGTTTGAAAAGTGCCAGGCCAAGAGATATAGAGAAAATAGGGCGAAGGACAGAGACTGGTTCTGCGGTTGAAGCAAAACTGGGCCGTGAGTGCCGTGAATGACCTGAGGGCGCTGCCAGTACTGCAGTGGAAGCCTTGATAAAGACAACGCAATCATCTTCCTCCGTCGATAGTTCTATCCAAAGAGGTCATAAATAAAAATGGGCATACACCGACCGCGAAGTGCTGGAATGATGACTAGTCTCCGTGGACTTGCCAGAGAATTAACATGCAGTTCTGTTGGAATCCACCATAAGCATGAAAACTTTGAAGTATGGACTTTATTAAAAATGGAGGGGGGAGGGTTCGCCCGTCTCTGATGAGACCTGACCTGGAAACAAGGTAAGCAAGTTCTCCTAATTGACCGATTGAAAAGAGTTGATAATAAAGAAAAATAACATGGAAGGTGAATCATCACATCTAACTCCAAGACAGCTTTTCAATGTGGTAGGTTGAGAGAGGAGGGTTCGGGGACAACTACACCGATTTATGCATCCAATAGTTCTGTCGTTTTTCTCCGCCTATGGGAGAGGGTGTGTGGTTACCGTGAATGTAGGATGAGGGAATCGGAGTGTAGATCAGGAGAGATCGCTTGTACCGACATGTTCAAAAGTTTCCACAGACAAACAAGCATTAAAATTACCTCTTTTATTCATATACTTATATCTGTTGTTACTACTCGGAAGGAGCGAATAGTAGTATAGACTGGTTGTCAACTCTTTTATTTCAGCGTCGTGTCCTCGGCCACACCTATGTCCGTCTCCGCGTCGGCCACGTGGTCAAATTCGGCGGTAGCACACGCTTGCACATCCTCACCGGGCCAGAGGAGGACCGGGAGCCCGAATCCGAGTTATCCTGGGCCGAACTGAAAGAGCAGAAAGAGCGGGCCCAAGTGGAGGCGGAGGTGCTGCGCAGAGAGCGCGAACTGGAGGAGGAAGAGGCGAGGGATAAGGCCGCTGCTGCTTCCGTGGCCCTATCGACTAGCGGTGGTGCACGTGGGTGCACGTGGGGAATGGGTAGGTGGACGTCCAATTCGACGAGTTTACCATCTGTTTTTCACTATTAGATTTCTTTGAAATGCAATAAAGCAGTGTGGGTGGTGTAATTATTAACGACCTTCGTTAGGCGGATGATACCGCATTCTTATCCGATTCGCAAGAGAAGTTACATAAATTTGTAGACACAATAGAGAAAGGTTGATCATTATTAGAAAACAGTTTTTTACTTTGTGTTTTTAAAAACAGCCAGATTCCAGTTTTTAAAATCACCGTTCAAGGAGAAGCAGTCGAGTAACTAAGTGCTAGAATACCGTTATCTGCGTAGTGCTAAATACGACACTGGCATCTCGTAATATTAACATCCAAAGGCGAATCAGACTGCTCAGATGCTATATTGTCACTTCTTCCTATTAAGTTTCCATTTTTACTTTCACAAAATATTAGACTACTTACAGTATATTAGTATAGCATGTAGCAATGCTGAAGAATGAGACTGGTTTTAGTTGAAATTAATTTTAAGCAAGCATTGAAGCATCTGTCGATAGGAAGGGAAGGAGGGGATGGGACGCATCATTTAACTTATCGGTCCTTGCTTCTTCTGAAAATCGAACATCCATTCTGTCTTGTCCAGTTGACCCTTCCACCACCGCGGTGGTGTAGTATCATCGCGCTTGCCACGAACACCAAGGTTGCCTGGTTCGAATTTCGGCTATATCAACCTTTCATGATTCATTTCAGCGCCTGTTTAAAATGAGGTGCAACGGACAGTACCCGTCGTGGTGCACCGCCTAAGTTCGTCAGGACAAGGGAAAACTGTCCGACTAAATCCTCTTCTAACTTTCATCGACTGTGGTGGAGGTGTCACTACGGGCCATTTGTGGCTCGGTTTGCAATGGCGGCCACCAAATCCTCGGTACTGTAGGTTAGGGGCAACACAAAACGAATCATCCCAAGGTTTCCTCATCCCATCTTTTACCACCCAGGTTTTTTGATTCGATTTTTCTGGTGGCTTCTCTGACTGTAATTGCGCTTTTTGTGAATGCTATATATATTTTTCCTATTTGGGAATCGCCAGGTGACGATGCTGTCGAGGTCACCACGGAGAATCCCTTTGCCGAAGTGGACACTCCGCAGCACGAAGACTCTTATCGGGACGATCCCAAGAGGGTCCTGCGTCTCTGGTACGAACGCGAGGGCTACGATGAGCCCGAGTACGAGTTTCTTGAGGCTGGTTTCGGCAAGCAGCACTGCAGACTCGCGTGAGTGTCTGGTCAGGGTTAGGTCGTTTCAGATTTATTCAGCCACATAATACACACCCTATCCCATTATTCGGATGTAATCTGCTTTAGCTTTTAAACATAAGTTTTCACCGAGATGGTCTAATATGTAGCGCTTGGATAGAGGTCGAACTCATTCCTTTTCCCCCGGATGCGCAAACCTGTGCCGTCAAATGCCAAAATTCCTCCTGATCCAAAGCCCTACGTCTTTAGCATCTTCTTGAACAAAAATGAAGTCTGGTGGTACCCTGAAATTCTGTGGCTCACACCGATTTATTGGCTAATGTGTTTCATCAACTTTGGCTTAAAACATCTGAGAGTTTTCGATCCGCTTTGACCGTCTAATCATTAGAGTAGCATGAAAATTAACTAACTAACGTAAATAACAGAAATGATTATTTTTTTAAAACCGAACTTACTATTTTAACATTAGGAGGTTGTGTTTATATGGTGAAGTCTAGTGGTTTGCCTGTGTTCATTGTGTGTCTCGAGGTGGATGGGGACACCACTCATCTAAAAACGGGCCACGGTTTGTACAGACGTCTAAGGAGATATCCTGAAGCGCGTAGGTCTGGATCCAGACAGGTTAATCAATATGTTTGATACAATCATGGTCAAGCTGACCCGCTTATCTGATTGTTGGGATATTGTAGGTATAATTTACTAAGCGGGATTTTAATATGTCTGGTTTGCTGAAGACAATTGAGGTGTATAGTGATTGGTCTCTGGCCCACAGACTACCACTGGACGGCCACGATGGTAGACCCCTGATGGCGGAGGGTCTGGTGAGTGGGAAGAAGAAGGAGGCGGTGATCGCGTGCGCTCTGGAGGCCTGCAGACTGTTGGACAGACTGGGAGAATTGTACAAATCCGGTTCGACCAGAGGTGAGAATATTGTCATACAATTTGTTACAATTGTTATACCAGTAGTCAATACGGGATAGGTCGCAGGCATTTGGCGATTTATTAGAGATTTGTTTGCTTGAATTATATATTACAGGATGAGACATTAAATGTTTTAATATAGAGTGATTTCGTGTCAGAAAACGTTTTTCTTTCCTTTTACATTAAACACTCTTCATTCTATCGGAAAACCGAAATTATATTACTATATTTTAATCGAGTAGTATTAGTAGTTTATTGAGTTATTATCATAAAAATTCAAATCAACCAATCAGATTCAAATGGATTTGTTTGGCGCCATTTTTACTTATAGCCTCGATTGTACTGTCCCATATTAAGATTTGAATATACAGTATATTCCATCAGTCACTTCTTGTATTTCTCATTTTGTGTACCTGTTATAAACGCCTAAAAATAAGTTCTTTATCTGGTATATCCGATTTTGGGAATAGAAAGGAAAGCTTTTTAAACCATTTTATTGTAAATAACATGTCAAGGGTCTCTATGCAATCTTTAAAAATGGTTTACGAAAACGGTGTTACTCAAAATTCTGAGTAGCCTCCCCGTTGCTTGATGACTTGCTGGCAGCGTTTGGGTATGGTGTAAATAACACATTTCTTATTCTTTGCTGGTCAGTTGATGACCGTTCCTGGATTAAGATCCTTCGCAGTTCCTCAAGCCGTTTTTAGGCCTATTTTTTGTTTATTATAATATTATAATTATCACCTGTTTGAGCTGTGGAAAAAAACAGTGTAAGGAACGTGTTAATCACTCGAAAAGTGGTTTATTTTATGTCTGATCCATGAATGATCAGTAAAACAAAATAGTCTGTTGCAATAACTTGCTTGTCCGAATGCCCGAGGGCTAATTTGCATTAGATTTAGCGGGACTGATTGGAGATGATATGTGACTTCGTGGAGTAATCACTGGCCGAATACGACAACAATTTTGACAATTTTTTTCTGGTAATGATTTTTATCATATTTTCTGACTGGTTAGAATCGAGAGAACGGCTGCGTCTAGCTCGACTGGAGGAGAACGAATATTACAGTTCCGATGAGGACACCTTTCTCGATCGGACTGGTCAGATCGAGCAGAAGCGGCAGATGAGAATGCGCAGAGCGGGCAAGATTGTGGACAAGCCGGAGACCTACGATTCTCTGGTACGGTGACAAATATTAAGTGCATTTCTGAAAAAAATAACGCGATACCTTTTCTTAGTGAAATTCAAACTTTGATGTTCTTGTGTTCTATTATCTGGTATTGCATTCCGTTTAATGTGAGATCAACCATTGCGTGATGACCACAATCGTTGCACGCGTGACAACATCAGATATCACCGTACAGGCTTCGATGAGCAGAAAATATCCTGTATTGCGCGCGACAAAGTCAAGATCAGCCGGCTTTGACAAGAACTTTGAATATGAATAATAATTATCGGACTGACTCTGGTATAGCCAAACGAGACCATTCTCCCGAGAGCAAATGTGGTGGTTTTTTATAAGAAATGGTTCATGACTAATGTTTCTTTTAAAATAGCCACATTTTTATTTCATTGAGCGCAAGCTTTCACGGACTAAATTTTGATTTCCACTGAGCAAACTTCACAGCTTTTGACTGACCGAAGATCAATTTCAATGACAAAGCTTTATTTAAACTAACCAAAGTTTTAATTTAGGAAGAAAATGTGTAGTTGAAAATCGTGTTGACTTGTAATTTTCGCTCAAGGAGGACGCGTCAGTGCATCGACCTGCCGGAGGAAAGTGAGAAAAAAGGAATAAAAAAGGGAATAGAGGAGAGGGAAACAGGGTAGAAAAAAGAAAGAGGAGAGAAAGGAGAAAGAGGAGAAAAGATGGAAGATAGAAGATAGAAAAAAAGGAAGCATGAAGAAATGATAGAGAAAAGAGGAAAACAAAGTAGAGAAAAAAGAAAGAAGAGATAAAATATATAGAAAAGGAGAGAAGGGAGAAATAATAAAAAGAGAGACGAAAGGAAAAAGAACAGAGCACGAGAGTAGAGGAAAACGAGAAAATATATAGACAGGACAGGGGAGAAACGAGAGAGTAGAGATAAAAGAGAAAAGTAAGAAGAGAGGAAGATGAAGAATCAGTAGTCGAGTGTCTCCTATTTCAAAACTTGTCTAGCTAGGCTTCATTCAACGCCATTCACGGCCGAGGAGGAGGAATGCTTGGCGTGTTCCAACTGCATTGGTTGCCTTGATTGCTACTAAAGAAGTCATTGAATTTGACAACATCTGTGCGTGCTTCTCGTGTAGAGAATAATTTTAAACGTAAAAAACAGTCCCACTGTGATTGACAATTCTTAAAGTTCATATATTCTCTGTTGTTTTTCATTACCAAGTTATCGCAACTTGATGCAGTAACTAAAGAAATATCGTCCATTGAAGCACAGCTTGAGAAAGCCAGACAAGGTAACCGCGCACGCTTTTATTTACCGCAATTATTATTTATTCAAACTAAATTTCCTGATAAATTGCACAGAGCTTGCTGTCACATCCGATACAAGTGAATTGGATGAATTGGACGCTTACATCTCCGCCATCAAATCTGGTATGTTGTCCCAATTTACACTACTGATTTTTTACTGGAGTAGTATGATTACCTGCGACTGTTGCTATTTTTAGGTACGATGGACAGAAAGACTAGAATGCGTCTGAAAGCTCGTTTGTTTGAATTACGCAAACAAGAGGCACGCTTGCGCAAACTGGCTAATATTGCTAAACCGGCCGAAATGCGTATCCCCAAATCTAACTCCTCGACAGCTCGTGATCAGTACGTTTGGCGAGGTTTTTTCATGCCTGTTGTTTAAATGCAATAGTGAACCAGTAAAACGTTATATTATGTAGTTGTTTTATGATAAGTCACTGCGATTTAATTGCTCGAATTTAGCGTATCGATGACACGCTGGAAACCACCTGCTCTGTGGCCAGTTTAACCTGATCATCGCGACGTGGGGGTAGCGCTGCTGTCTTGAGTAGTGGGTTGGGTGAAAAAATGACAGTTGGGGTCGGAGTTTACATCGGCCTTTGAGACGGAGGTGAATGAGCTGGGATTGGCGGTCGTTTGCCTAGTGGCCGAAGGTCTGGGCAGGTGGGTTTTTCATCTGCTTTGGGCAACGGAATATCTGCGTGTACCCCAGTTACTGTTGCAGTCAGATACTCCGCGGCGGGTTAAGGGGGTGGATTTCCGGTAATTGCGGTCTTCTTGGAAACGAGATTGCTGACAGGGACGGTGCCTCTCTCCCGCGGTCTGATATATCCTTTAGCGCGACCAAGTCCCTCGTGTACACCGCCACTCCCCGACCGACGGGTCGTTCTGATGGCAGCTTCGTATTACTTTAGGCATTGCCGTATCTGAGTAGTCTATCTCTTTAGCCCTTTTTTTCCCACTACGTAATCTCACTCACTCTCCTTTCGTCGAGCCCTCAACTGTTGTGATGAGAGTGGGAAATGAGAAGAGAATGGGCTCTCTGGCGAGCGGGTGCATCGATGAATTTATTATGGGAAGGGGCTGGATGTACTTGGAAGGGACTAAACAAGTTGTCCCGACAGAGGATATAGAGGTATGCATGAGGAAAGATGACTTGGAAGAGAGAAAGGAGAGAAATAGACAGAGAAATAAGTTCTAAAGGCGAAGAGAGGTAAAGGTTAGTTGTCATAATTAGAGAGGGCCCAAGACAGTGAAGCAATGGCGCGGTCAAGGAGGTCCAGAATATCCTAGAGCCTGGAATGTGCAATGACTTTTTCGACTCTTCTCATGTGGGGAAAAGGTGCACTTGCAAGACCTTTTTATTTACCATTTATCTGGCACCAGTTTTCGACTTTGACGTTGTCATTTACTGTAACTGATGACGAACCAAAGGCCACTTTTACATATAGATGGTGTCAACTTACTGATTGGAATTGGGGTGTTCAAGAAGCAACAGTTTTAGCGCATTAGTCGCTACTGAAAACAATGCACTGTCACTAGTTTTGCACCACAAATGCGCAGTTTGCCATCAAAGTCCTATCCTGCTCGACATTTTCCCCGCTGAATTTTACGTATTGATCTCACTTATCTCTCTCCATTATCCTCGTCGTGCTCATTAGGACTAACCTGCCTCCTAAGCTTGCTTGAGTTTGAGCGCATGAGGACATAAGCTTGAGTGCTGAATTTCTGATCAAAAGTGGAAGTGTGTGTGAGAGAGAATTTCCTCCTAGTTTCAGCCATTTATTATTATCAGAGGTTCTTCACGAAGTCGAGGTAACTTTTTATCACTAATCCGATAACCGCAATGTGTTTCCCTCTCCTTGATAAATTGTTCAGAGTGGTTATAGTTTACATATCACTTTGTGTTCAAGCCAGTTTGGTTGTTGGTGCATAATGCTCCTGTTTTGTTAAGAAGCCTACTTGGAGAATTTGAGACTACTGTTTGCCGCTAAAACGACTCTGATCCGGAATCGGCGTTGGGTTTAGGGTTTTTCTAGGGGTAGGAATCTGAAAAAACACCCTATATACTCAGCTTCATCGCCTTAGTCTATAAAATAGTTCTGTTGTCAGTCTGTCTACCCGTATGGTCCGTGTAAATCTGACTACAGCGCTGCCACGCCCACAGATTTCTAGCGAGTGATACATTCGGTAGAAAGCAAAATATCATGCGAAAATCTTTCTCTTTCTCCTCAGTTTTCTAATTCGAATATTTGACCTACTACTGATACCATGTAAACCTCGTATGTCGGATGTGCGGACACCCCCAGGACTGAAATCAATACCTGCCAATGGTTGACTGAACTCTCTACGCTAAGGGTTAGCCGTACCCGGAGAACAGATAGTAGTCACCGGTATATCAAGTCCATACCGGATCTAGGACAATCAACGACGGCGATCTTCACTGATCTATTTGTTATCAGCACTTAAGCACTATGAATGACTGGGCATAGCATTTGCTATATTTTGGCACCCATTTTTTTGATTATTTAAGAGTCATTTGCGAATGCAAATACTGCTAATTACGAAGTTTTTTAAATATTACACACTGTAGTATGTATACTACTCACAAGTAGCCTGCTTATTCTTACGGTAAAATTATATATTAGTGCTAATTACAACAATGATGTCGTCACGTAGCTTCGATCCGCCTGAGCGTGAGAGAGTCATCTGCATCGAAAACTGCGCAGTGCGGATAGCGAAGGCGCTCGAAAGCACTATAGTATTATATTCAGGGTGGCCACACATACTTGAAATTCAAGTATATACTTGAATTTGAAAAATAGG
>JAUYWV010116162.1:0-12114 GCA_032274565.1 Nematoplana nigrocapitula
TCTCTCTCTCACACACACACACACACACACACACACACACACACACACACACTATACATCTATCCGTATAGTGAAAAACTGCCACCCTCAGTGGATGACACAATACATAATTTGGAATTAGAATTTACCGCCTGAATACCCAATCAAACAAGAATATCTAATAATTCGAAGAGTTACATAACCTCCGCTGACGCGAGACCGGCCGCATGATTGGGTGGAGAAGATTTTGTGAGTTGCGTAATGCAGTGGTGTTTGAGTAATTGGGATAACCCACTCCGTGCCAAATCAAATCAGATGAACGACTCTATTCAGTTTGACGATCCCTTTGGAGTATGTAGTTGTTATTTCTATTTCTAGCAATCCCCGATTCAATGTGGTAATATTTTCAATGTTATTGAGTGAATTATTTGCCCATGAGTTTGCAATTTCAGTCTTTTCTTATCTTCTGCGGCCCGAGGTTTCAGAATCTTATACGCTCCAAGCTTATAGATAATGAAACTATATAAGAAAATCCTCGGTGTGTGATTTCTTGACTCTGGCACATCTTCACACTCTCTCGTACGAGTATTATAGTAGTTATCAATCTGGCTACGCTGGACGAGCAAACTAAACCTGTTACGTACAATGATTGCGTCATGAAGAAATTCTAAAACAACAGCCAATCAAAACGCGTGGGTAGTAAAGGCTGAACATTACATCACATAGAAAGAGTAATGCTAAGGCTCTGTAGCTATAAACAGGTATTCATTTTTATCAAATTTATGTTGTTTCTGGAAGTGAATTATTTGTAATGTGATGTGCGATTCCTATTGTGAAAGATTTATTCATTATAACTTAATTGTCCAACTATAAATGAAATGCAATTTATAACATACTGCATAGGACAATTACAAAGATTTAACATCATAGTACGACGTATCTTTTCATTTATCTATACAAAACAATATAAATACTCAATTTTCAATACAATATTAGAAATTGTAGACTCAATCGCGTTTCATCATTTTATGACTTGACAGAAGACGTTTACGATATAATTGTCAATCTCAAGATGAAATGTGTGGCATTGTACCAATCAATTGTGTTTCAAGTGATATCAAGTAGACTTAAGTAATTTTTAACCATTATTACGCCATTGTATATTGTCACAGAATTCACTTTCAGTTCCATTAGAGTTTACCTTTATAACACGAGGCCTCTTGGTGTTTTTATACATGTATGTTTTAGCATCGGATGATATATAGGACACAACTTGCTTGCGGAAACAAAAACGTCAAGTTGTGATCTATTGTTCGAATAAACTTGTCTACCGCGTGGCATATATTTTGGACACGTCTATGATTATCTGTTGATAAGATGCCGAATTGATAAGAATTATTTATGCAGACAGAGCGCAAACGGAAAGTTCGCAGACTAAGGATTCACGCCTTTTTACAGATAAATGATTTATCTGTAGCGATTGAATACTCATGGCGACGTTTAGCCATTTTCAATGAAGCTTAAACTATAAACAAGAATCAATATGTGACAGTGTCCAATATTGATCCCAGTCACCAAAACCCACGGTCAATATAGTTGGAATCATTTGAAAAACTACCGTGCTAGATATGACATTTTTGTTCATATTTTAAATTTAGGATGAGATTAGTAAGAAATGCCACGTAAAATATACTGAAAAATCAGAACGTCTATAACAGGGAAAGTTTCTGTTAGTCTGTGTCTGAGTGGTATAGAAAATGTCGTATCTAACTCACCTAAAATTAGATTTGGGAATTCCCATGACGTTACTCTATTTTCAGGAGTCAATCAGACTCGAGTACGTCACAGTTCCATTAATGGCAACTAATTAGACTGTAACACC
The DNA here is from genome assembly GCA_032274565.1 of Nematoplana nigrocapitula. Classification (NCBI taxonomy): domain Eukaryota; kingdom Metazoa; phylum Platyhelminthes; order Proseriata; family Nematoplanidae; genus Nematoplana; species Nematoplana nigrocapitula. The sequence goes on from JAUYWV010116162.1 coordinate 1,862, forward strand.
CCCCCCCCCACGGAACTCCTACGTATTACAGTCTCATTGGCTGCTATTAATAGAACTGTGACGTACTCGAGTCAGTTTGTCTCCTAAAAATAGAGTGATGTCATGAAAATTCCTAAATCTAATTTTAGGTGAGTTAGATACGACATTTTCTATACCACAGATACGACGTTTTTGCTATACTACTTGTCTCGACAAAAAGTGTCCTAAAAGAGCATGATTGTCTTTCAAGTGATTCCAACTACTGACCGAGCGAGTTAATGACTGGGATCAACTTGTGACACTGTCACATATTAGGTTTTGTGTGGCATTTCTTACTAATTTCATCCTAACTTTCAAATATGGACTTGGGCGGCGTATATGGCACTATTTGGCTTCATACGAAAGCTAAAAACATGCTCTATTTGATGGAAACTCACGAAACGACATTATATGTAGCTATCTGGTTACAAATACACTTTATAAAATGAAAAACAGCGACATAGATATAGACCAGTTGACTTTCTACCCAGTATTGAACATTTTCCAACCATACTGTATATAAATAAAGAGGAAAAGGTATTGTCTAACCAATAGCAGTTGCGGAATTTATATATCATTCAAAGAATTTTATTGAGAAACGATTTCGTTTCAATAGTTTTGCATTGTATATGAAATTTTTCTTAAAGTTGTCTTGGTATATTAAAAGTCTACGCGCGCGCAGTCATTGTTCAATATACACATCCAATTTTATATTCACTGAAAGAGGAAAACATTATCTAAAAGATAGCAGTTGAGGAAGTTTTGTAGCAGTCATTGATTTCAAATAGGAGGCTCCTCACCTTTAAAGCAGTATAGTCGTAGTCAAAATTTAAAAAAAAAGTTTTTCCTAATAATCGAAACTACAGAATAATTAATTTTAATTCTTTAGTTGGCGAGATTGCTATAATGCTACTGCAATGTACTACAGATTAAGACTCTCAACGGAGAATTTGAATGGGGCAGTTGCAGTACTGTATGTTTTAGTCACCTTTGTAGGCAGCGCCATAGCGTCCTTCTCTCTTTGCTGTTTAACCAGGAAATGAGTGCTCAAATTGTCTGTCTAACTCCGTATCGTTGTTAAAAAACCATCGCGCAGATGATAAGTAAGTTGACCGCAACGACCTTCTCCTTATTCGTTTTTCAAGATTACGGCTGGATAAACGACACATGTCTGACACAACTGACTAAGAGCTTTGTAGCCTCCGTTTTTTAAAACCGTTAAATATTGTCTGGATATGACAGGGATTTGAAGGTCTATGACAGTCAAGCTAATTCTAAACGGAGCAGGTTTTTAAAGTTTATATTAGTGTATGCAGAAGAAGTCAAACTTTTGTTGTTAGAGGCACTTGTTGTTCACCTGTTGCAGTGAATTGGGGTAGAAGAGTGGTATTGTGTTGCTTCCTGTAGTTGTTCTTCTCAGGTGTAAATAATGGCATTTTGTATTGAGTTAAGTATCAAATTTCTTACACTAACGAAGGGGACCAAGCTTCTTTTCTCAAAACCCTATCCACCTCCTCCTATATACACGTTGAGCTGCTTGTACTGTAGCAGTTAAAAATCTGTTAACAGAGGACAGACAACTTTTAGGGGTGAAGTTTGTTGAAAAAGGTGACATAGTGAAGCGATTACGTAACTATTCATTTAAACGAAGACAACTGAAAATAATCAAGACAGCAATTAACGACTATTGTTGTCAACTTTTTTATACAAAAACAGTTTTTGTCATTTGCGAATTCATCTGTCTAGGTAATTATCCACATTGCTCGCACGTTTTGCATTTTCCTGTACGTACTTCCTCTTTAACTTTGTTCATGAAGTTATTCATATTCGATTGGGTTACATAGCTAGATGTTCAACCGGGAAGCTTTTTACTTTTTGGAAAAAAAATTACTTCTCACAATTTTTTATTTATTGCAAGGACTACTATAATATCAGGACGTCAACTACACGCTTTTAGTGGTAGTTTAGCCAAGAGGCAGATTATTTACCAACAATAAAATAATTACACGATAGAAATAAACACTGATCACATTGTCACTTAATCAATTTTTTAGTGGAATGGAATGGTGTCAAATAAAATTTCATTTGTACATTCTCTGCAATGCAATATTGTTGTTTCTTTTCCAAGTGTTAAATGCGCTTGATGTTTTAGAAGGAGAAGAGTTGTTAGCAAAATAAAAACTACTTATCTGTGATGCATGATCTTTCTTAAACTTTGCGGCTACCATTTTGAATAATGCAGGAGTATAAATGTTAGGAATAAATCAATTCGTTTAAATATGCGAAATTTCTAGAGTTTTACTAAATCACAAAAAACTTACAGCATTCAGCTTTCGAAAGATACCAAATTTATTATGAATATTTCTATGGGTCAAACGTTATAAGTGTTTACTTTGTATCTATAATTATGATACACCTGGTGTACCCTATATATTATATTTATGTGCTACAATTAACGAAACATTAAAAATTTTCATTATTTAAAAAAAGTAAAATAAATATATGTATTACCTAAATATATGCCTGTATATCCTACCTATATAAATTAATATTTGCTAATTTGTGTATTCCATACCTCCACTGAATGTTGTTCAACTACATCGAGTGTTCTGATTTTGTCAAGCAGGTACATATTTGTGGCAACCATTTTATCCACCCCATTTGATTTTCTGCTTTATCTTTTAGAATGTTATATAAATCTGTATTTAATTCTGTTAGCATGCCTTTTATTGGCTTTCCTCGTTCACGTTTTCCACGAATCGATTGTTTTCACCAGGTTATACTTTCTTAAGATGTGACCTATCCAGTTCTTTTCCCGTTGCAATATACTGTATATATAGTCTGAAGTATATTATAGACTTCAATTTATCTCTTCTGATACATATTCGTCAGTTTTCCGATCTTGCCATGATATTCTTTGCATTCGTGTCCATATCCACATTTCAAATGCTTCTATCTTTTCCTTATTACTTTCTTGGAGTGTCCATCCATGTTTCTGATCCACACAGGGCTACACTCCATATTATTGATTTGACAATTTTCTTTTTAGTTTCTCTATGTTTAATTCTTTGGTGAGCAATTCTCTTCGTTTAGTAAAGACTTGCTTATAGCCATGGCAATTCTTGTTCTTATTTCCTCATGTCATCTACAATCCGATGTGTTAATTGCACCTATATGTTTTTGTAGATTTTCACTTGTACTATTTCTTGATTTTCTAATTTTCTATTCATCTTATCATTTTCCGATTTAAATATCGGCATTAGTTTTGTTTTCTTTGTATTTTGCAGCTGTGCTATTCAGGTTATCAAATAGTGTTTGTAGTCCCTCTTCTATATTTTGAAATAATAATAATAACAATTTTTAACAGAAACTTAACATGTTTTTAATTTAAAAATTGATTTCTGTTATATTACCGCCCATTTTACACGTATACATAAAAAGCGTCTTGTTATGAAAAGCGCATGCCCATGGAAGAATCCTGAAAACGGGCCGGCGTTTGTCCAATTTGTCGCCCCTAGAAGAACTATAAGATTTTCCGCATTCGAGCACTGACACCAGACTCTTTCGTGGTGATGTAACAGGTTGAAATTCACCAATAAACGGTGACTTTGTAATTACTATTTGATTATCAATTTTTCAAAGTCACCACTATGACCCGTATAGTGAACCAGGGATGTGTAAGCCGGTGTGGCGCATTTTTTTCTGTACTAAAGCGTATTTTCCCCTATGTTGTTTAGTTGGTTCGTTGTAAACTCTTTCGTTTTCTCGCCATACCCTTTGTATTACTCAAAATGTTTATGACGTTTCCCCTGGAGATAGAAAAACATACGGAGAGAGAAAGTGGGAGATTTGTTCAGATCTTTCTATGAACCCTAATGGCTTTCTCTCTGTGTGATAAATCTCGGGTTTTCGATTTCTCTCCCTTCCCCCGTGCACCACAACACAATCACACCGAATTATACGATACAAACACATTTAGATATAGTCAAACAACACCAACCAACCAACTGGCTCCTTCCCGTCCGTCCCCTGTAGTTGCTGCTCCCTGTCACTTTCCACCACGCAACTTCGTGGGGGTCTCTAATTGCTCTGTTTCTTCAGACGAATGTAATTTAATTATGTTTTTTTGCGAGTTTGGTTATGCTTTTTTTGCCATTTCTTTATACCCCTCTCCCCGTTGTCCAGCTTTTTTCTTCGTGTTTCTCTCTCTCGTGCAAAACATGAACATAAAACCAAACAAATTGAATGAATGTGAAGAGTTGACTTTGAAGATCTTCTTCCCCTTTGTATTTGACGTGCGGGGTTACTATACTGCCTTAGTGACGCCTTCTGGCTTGCGTTTGTACCTGCGGTCATCTGTGGGTAGTTGGGGTTAGGAATAATTTTCTGAAAAATGTGGATTTATTTTCCAGAATCCAACCCCCCCCCCCCCCCCCCCGAGGAATTGGTGTCCTTTAATAGTGCTTGCAACTAGTGATTGTTGCTTCATGCAGAACTATTAAAAATATTTTCTCACTCATCTAATAAAATTGTACGTCATCGGGCTAAAATGTAAACGCAAACCAATAAAAACAATAATAATAATAATAATAATAAACGTATATTGAACACTTTGAAATGTACAAAGTAACCAATCATGCACTAACAAATGCACACCTTTAAAAAACAAATGGGAGAAAAGTTTCAATGTTAACAGTTTGTAGACAGCCCGAATAAGAATCAGAAGTCAGGTCGCTCTAAAATCTTTATTCAAAGTGACGCTTTCGACGCAGCTCACCAGAGAGCACTAGACGCAATGAATGAAACTCAAAATGACAGCAGTCAATACAATGAAGTGAAACCGGGTAATTAATAAAATACACCTAAGTGCGTGGAATTACGCTAGAAAAGGCTAAATACTAAAACGCAAATCATAAAATTCTTTCTGAGTACACACATAATTGTAGGTTGCGACTATCTGTACAAATGGAGTAGATAAAGTGTGATGTCGGGAGTAGAAGGAGATAGACACAACAGGTGCGCAGCGAGCCACAGGCACTTCCCCTGCTTTTCGTGGCTCGACTTATCATCATTGAAAGATAACTGCAAGAAGATCTTATTCTTGACTTGGTCTATAATACACAACTGATAATTTCGAACTAATTTACCGTAAAACTAAATTTAAACACTAAACATATATTGTAGGTAGAGTGCCGGGAGAAATTTGACAATTGTTTTACCGTCCTGGAGTGTTGCGGTTCTGAGTTTGAGCTAGCTGTGGTCATTGCCATGAATAACACTTCAATGAAAATTTATTATATAGTTTAGTTTACTTGGTTTAATTTAGTTTAGCTCAAGTTCGACGTTTATCATCTGTGATTTCTGTACGAAAACAATTTTTTTTCCTTTTTTAACAATTTCCCTGAAGCAAAATTATCAGTTAGCGAGCGACTATATATAGTCTAAAGATCAATCAATCGATGTTGTATCTTGAACATTAGCGTGAGTGTCACTAATATATTAAGTATATCTTGTCTTACAATTGTTTACCCAGCCAATGATCCTGTGAGCAATGAAATCACTTATGGCTAAAAGCTTATATTGGTTATTCGATGGTAGAATGTTCTATTTTATGTAATGTCAGAGTTTTATTGCTGAAAAGTGAAAGAGAAAAACGATTATGAGAAGAAAAAAAGGACGAATGAATCGAATAATGAAATCGGTGTAGGAAAACATGAATAAAAGAATAATTTTCAAGAGAAAGCGAAAAATGACTAAGTAGAAAAGGAGTAGAGGAATAGGGTTTCCTAATTGTTGTCGATTTATTCACGGTTTATCTTCATTGGAATGTCAAAAAAACAGATGTTCAAAGAAGTGCCGCGTGAGTAGATGTGTTTTCTATAGAAACTGGTGGCTACCGCAGTATGTCTGTGTTTCAGTTCTATTCGGCACTGAATGTGGCGAGCAACGAGGTTAATGAAATTCAGTTTTCCCTCTGGATTTGCTATTCCGAGACCGCCGCTCGCTTTGACGCCCATTATTTCCAACCTGAACTATCTCTCTCCTTCTCTCTATTATTCATCATTATAATGTGTTTATAAATTTACTGCCACCTAATTCTATCCCTGAACCTTTCTAAGGCTCCTAGTTTACTGCGCTTTGAACCACTCATACGACTCTATCACTGAAGGCCAGAAGTCGTAAATTATTGCTGTATCTCAAAGCGAAATCTTCTCCGCGCAGTCGCCAACCACAAGCACTAGCTTTTGACCCGACAGGTATTATTTGTTGTCTGTCTGGAAAGAATTCGGCCCTGTATCTATGTAGAGAAGACTTGGCAATGGGCTTTTGTGAAGGACAGCGCCAATGCCTTCATCGATTTCTCTATCTCTGTTCTTGGTGTTCTTCCTCTAGGATGTGCCATAGTTGGTGAAGCGAGGTGAAGAAAGCTAGCGAGTTGAGTGTCCATGTGGCAATTCCCGGTCGAGGGGACGCGTCAGCGCTCCGATCTCCTGGTGAAGAGAGAGAGAAGAAATAAAAGTGAGAAGAGAAGAAAGAGAGAAAGAAAAGAGATATATAAATGACGGGGGAAACAATGTGAGAGGAGAAGAGAGAAAATAAATACATAAAATGTAAACAAAGAGAAGAGAGAGAAAAAAAGATGAGACTAAAAGAGAGAAGACAAATGGAAGAGAGTGAGAAGAAAAGATGAGAGAAAAGTGAGTGTGAAGAAAGAGAAATAAAATAATTGAGAAAATACATAAAAAGAAAGAGAGAACAAATAGAAAACATATCGGTGGACAGACAAAAGAGAGGGGGAATAGAGTAAAGAAAGTGAAGAGAGAGGACAGAAAGATGGGATAAGTGAGAGGTTAGAAAAAGGAAGAGAGAGAGGAGAAAGTGAGAGAAGAGAGAGTTTAGAAAAGGAAGAAGAGAGAGAGAGAAGAAAGTGAGAGAAGAAAGAGGTTAGAAAAAGGAAGAAGAGAGAGAGAAGAAAGTAAGAGAAGAGAGAGGTTAGAAAAAGGAAGAAGAGAGAGAGAAGAAAGTGAGAGAAGAGGTGGGTTAGAAAAAGGAAAAAATAAGAGAGAACGAGAGAGAGAAAAGAAAATGAGAGAAGAGAGAGGTTAGAAAAAGGAAGAATAAGAGAGAGAGAAGAGAGTCAGAGAAGAGAGAGGTTAGAAAAAGGAAGAAGAGAGAGAGAAGAAAATCAGAGAAGTAAGTAGAGAGAGAAATAAGATGAGAGAGAAGAGAGAGGGTGGAGAAAGAGAGAGATAGAAGAGAGTTTAAAATCTTTGCAGATAACTACTGTGTAGTTCAGGGTCTCCATTCATCCACAAAATTTGTCCCAATTTGGATTCGGAAAGTAAATCTGATGCTGTTGGAAGCACTTTCCGTTGATTCTGCAGAGAATACTGTTGGCAATTGTCTCTCGAAAAGAATGCTGTTTATATAAAAAGATATACATACAACATGGGTGGTATCTATTTCCCAAAACATTTTCCAAACAAAATTAAGCTAAATAACATTTTGTAGATCTTTTTGTTTACTTTGCAATGTCACGTTATCTTACACCCACCTGCCTTTATAGCACATAAAGTTTGGAAAAGCATATACAGTAAGTATGACTACTTGACACATCTGCGGAATACTTAAAAAATCCCATTTCTTCAATCAATCCTTCACAACAGTATCTTATTGATTCCTCACCGTTCTCTCCTCCGCACTCCTTGCCTCAGCTTTCAAGCTACTTTTTGTGTTACCTGTCACCACCAGGTGGCCTGGCTTCTGTACTAGCAGCGTATGCAGAACAGCCACATCAAAGTTGAATATCATATTAAGCAGATTTATAACATAAAAAATAGCACACATGTTTACTTTGAATAATACCAAAATCATACCCAGTTTATTAAATGAGAATATGGAAGCATCTCTTTCACCGAACAATTTTCCTACATGAACATCATTCTATTAAATATAATTTATTAATTTAGCACGATATATGTATTTTGTGGAGGGCTGGCTTAGGCCACGGGTTAGGGCGTCAGACCTCGGCGGGACCATTCAGGCCCGAATGTAGAGATTTGTTTGGGAGGGAGATCAAAATCACAGATCAAAGCGCGCAATTCTTGTACACAAAATCAAAATTTCTGTGGGAAAAAATTTGCGAAATATTATATTGTTATCGATAATATGAAGGATTGATGTAAAGCATTTATATAAATATAAATTGTTTACGTTATTTACAAAAAAGGTGATAAATAGTTCAGTGTAGATAGTATTCAATGTGACTAAAATGTTATTGTATTTTGTATAAATAAGTCTTCTTGAATGCATTCGCATAAATTCTCCTGCAACATCTTTAACATTAACGGCAGTATTGTATTAGAATGAAGTGTCTTTATTTTCATTAAATTGGCTAAATACTATAAAATTTCCTTCATTCTTTTTTCGAATCTTTTTAAAAATAGCTTCTATCATCGCGATCTCATACATATAGACTATAGAGGTAGGCATTGTCTTCCGCACAAAAGGATTATGTTTATGAGTACATGCATAGTTTTATCATATTCTCCCTACTCTTGGGTTGCCAGTCTGTGAACTATGCGATTCTGGGTTTTTGAAGTTTTTAGGAACTGTGCCGCTTCTTGATGATACTTCAACGAATTGTGGATCGTATAAGATATCATCTTTTCCTTTGGCATTTTTAAATGTTCAATGGATCCTTTACAAAAACACCCAGATTAGTTTGTAAAGAATGTTGCCCAGTCAACATTTTTTATTTTAGTCTATGCAGTCACTATTAAAATATGAAATTAAATAAATTTAACAGATATACAACAGGAATAAACACTCATTAGTGTTCTTTTAAATTTAAATTATAATTTCAAATTCCCTGCCACTGACCTATCTGACTCATCCCTCTGTGTCCATTAACTGGCTTGACTATTGGTTTGTTACTCTAATCTAACCTAGTTTGTATATTCTTTGTCTTCTCCAGAATTAATCGACATGGTATTGGACTTTTGGAACGAGTCAATCGCAGCACGTAAAGCGAGCGAGCGTTAAAGTGACCACAGCTGAGCACTATACTAAGAAGCACTCAACAATTCTCCCACTAATTCACCGTCGTCTGCACACTCGCCCTGTTGGCGCAAACGGTGTAAGTGATCCATTTGCTCAAGGGAAAAAAACAGCACAACTCAGACGATCCTGGGAATCGAAGCAGGCGGAGTTCCGCTCTTGTGGTTCCCCTTTTGTCTACCGCCGTTAACAAAACACCAACAAACTGACGCCTCTCCGCACTCCTCCCACGCCTCCCCGTCTCCCGCTCCTCCGCCTCCAAAGTTTTGTTGACGAAATGTTGGCGATTTGTTGCCCAAAACCTTCTTCGCCTTCGGTCAATACAGTCAGCCGGTAAACGTCGCAAGGAAGAGCAAAATTTCTGGTAAGTTTGCCATTTTCCATCGCTGGTTTCTTTTTCACGTGTCATGTTCGACTCCAAGCGCCAGATAAAAATCGGCGTTCGACGTCCCGAAAAAGGTCTTCTTGTCGCTCCATCTCTCACTGCCAAAGTGAAATAAACAAATAATTTTAAACAAATTGTCTTTTTATAAATGGATAAATAAAACTGACCTATTTATATCTGAAGCATAAAACGTGTAAAAAATAATAATGTAATATTAAGTAAATTCTCTGAATGTGATATCAGGGAAATATACCCCAAATTTGTGTTCGCTATCTCCTCCTAGACTGTCAATCGGAGAGAGCTGAAATTTGTGTACCCATATTTTGATTGGCGGGGAAGTGCCATGCACTACTAGCGCTCTCAGTATTGATTGAATGCGTTACTAATCTGAAAGCAAAATTTCTATATAGTTGACCTGGTTCCCTAACAGTCAGCCCTCTTTCCAATAGTTTCTGCAAATGCATTGTAGTACAGTAGTAGCGGAAAGTTAATCGGATTTGTGGTGTGACTCAATGCCTGTTGAATTTCAAATGTTGTTTAAATGAACTGTAATTAATCGCTTTCAGCTAATACACAGGTCCCCATTTCATCTTGTTTGAATCAGTATAAGAAACTTACAGAGCTATATGCCAACCATGCGGAAAAGCTCACTTGGATTGGATTGAACTACTATTTTTACAATAGTCATTAATTAGAACATCAATCAATCAATTATTAGTGCCATCTCCATTCTGGAGGTTGACGACTATGGACCGCCAAAACTTTCTATTCTTAGCAAGCTGTGTGCACT